>BLSH010349343.1:667380-707852 GCA_018402905.1 Glandirana rugosa | reverse complement strand
TTTTAAAATAACTTTGTGACAATAGGTTTTTTATTTAATTAGGTCATGTTAAATGTATACCATGTAAATAAATGACTGAAAAGCAGAAATAACTAATAAAGCCTCAATGAAAAGATGTTTAATATGTGGGCTACAGTCTACCTCTCGCCTTTTTTCGGGGATCAGTAGCAGCATGGCCTTATTCTCATGAATAGGTCGGTTTGGTGTTGATACTGCCCACCGAATGTCAATTTGGCAGTCACTGTGAAGCAAGCATCACAGGCACGAAATGTGAAAGTGTGGACCAACTGCGTGTTTTTACCACCCCCAACCAGACACATAAATGAGCCCCGAGGGCATTCTCTACAGCAGGGGTCTCCAAACTTTCAAAACAAATGGCCAGTTTACTGTCCTTCAGACTTAAGGGGGGGGGGGGGGTCAGACTGTGGTCATTGGTAGTAGAAGAGTTCCTGATGTCAGAGGGAATAGACAATACCCTACCCTTGGGGTCAATGGGAGGAATTGTGCTCCATTGTTAGTGTCATTGGTATTAATTGTGCCTTATCATTGGTGCCATTGGGCCCCATCATTGGTGTCATTGGGAGGAATTCTGCCCATCATTGGTGTCATTGGGAGTAATGTTGACCTTGCATTAGTGTCAATGAGTGGAATTATGCCCCATTGTTGGTATCAGTGGAGGAAAATAGTGTCCAAGGGCCGGATAAAAGCAAGCAAAGGGCCACATCTGGCCCCCGGGTCACAGTTTGGAGACCACTGCTCTAAAGCATGCACAAAACTCTGTTGCCCTACTGTAATAAAAATTACCGACTGACTGTATTAACTAACTGACTGCAATAAAAATTTAATAATGATAACAC
Organism: Glandirana rugosa; assembly: GCA_018402905.1. Lineage (NCBI taxonomy): Eukaryota > Metazoa > Chordata > Amphibia > Anura > Ranidae > Glandirana > Glandirana rugosa. The sequence continues at coordinate 706,995 of BLSH010349343.1, read as the reverse complement.
GAAAGGGAACCAATATGTGAGCCAATCAGGCTTCAAGAAGCGTACAAGTCTTCGATCATCACTGCTATGAGTGCTGGCTTGGTAGAGAGCTTGTCCCAGCTCCTAGCATCACCGAATGTAACAGAAAGTCTCCCTGTGGTCACACATCTAAATAATCGCATCAATCGATGAAGTGTGGTAACTCGCCTGGGCTCCAACCAGATCCCCCTCCAAATGCATTTCACTCCACCCTCTGAGCTTAATCACGGGGAAAGCCCAGAGGGGCAGAGCAAAATGTGTTAGGGGCGTGGCCTAGTTGGAGCCCAGGCTGAGGTTGCCACACTTCACCGATTAATGGGATTATTTAGATGTGCGACCACAGGGAGACTTTCTGTTACATTTGGTCATGCAATAAAATTCATACCTAGATGTCAGCTTTTACATTTCAGATTTAAAGCAGTATAAGGCTTCATGTATACTGGCTACCCCTAAACGTAACTCTCCTGGCAGCAGTAAAACGTAAACGTGGAAAAAAGGCGGTATCTCGTTTTTGCCGCATTTATGTTGTTGACAAAACTTTACTCTCCTGAAGGAGATTCTTTTGTGTTCTGATGGCTCCTTCCAGCAGGATAATGACTATGTCACAAAGCTCAAATCATCTCACCACTGGTTTCTTGAACATGACAATGAGGTCACTGTACTCCAATGGGCTCCACAGTCACCAGATCTCAATCCAATAGAGCACCTCTATCCTTTCTATCCATCCTTGGACAGTTCTTTTGTCTTGGCTATGGTGGAGAGATTGGAATCTAATTGATTGATTGCTTCTGTGGACAGGTGTTTTTTATGCATGTAACAAGCTGAGATTAGGAGCACTCCCTTTAAGAGCCGGCCACACAGGGGCGACATGTGCTACGACTTGTGTCGCCTCAAGTCGCCCCAAGTCGTTTGACATCTTAAGTCCCATTGAAATGAATGGGAGCCGTCTTAATGCACGCTACTGAAGTTGCTCCGACTTCAAAAAAGGTTCCTGTAGGACTTCAAGGTGACTTCTATCTGAATTGTGCCCATAGAATTCAATGGAAATCGTCTCCAAGTCGGATCCCCATTTATATTGAAGTGACTTACAGGAAAAAGAAAATAATTTACACAGTTATTACCCCCGAATTACCCAGGCAACCCCCTCCCACCCTTCTTTGATTGGCCATATGCAAAGCCTGGCATGGAGAAGCTCAAAGTCGTGCTGAAGTCTCTTTGAAGTCGCGTTGTAAGTCGCCTAGCAAAGTCAAGCTAAAGTCGGATCGCCCCTGTGTGAACGCAGCCTAAGAGATCTTAATCTCAGCATGGTCTGTTAATGCTGGCTGCTGATATATCTGTTTTTGCTGCTAGGGGTCTATTGTTGCTGGGGGAAAGTCTATTGTTGTGTGGGGGATCTATTGTTGTTGGGGAGATATATTGTTTCTGTGGGTGGGATCTATTGTTGCTGGGGTGGGTTCTATTGTTGCTAACTGCAAGGGATCTGTTTTAATATCTTTCTTGTTATCAATAACAAATTCCATAGAGATTACTGAGTAGCACAACATACTTGGTTTTGTTTTCTCTGAAAAGTGCGATACTCTGAGGTGGGTAGGGGGTGGAACCAAGGGATGGTGCTCAGAGATGGGTAGGGGGCAGAGACGAAGGGTGACTTGGAAGAGGGAAGTTCTTGCACCTATTCCCTGAGAAAAAAAGACCTGCATATACAGTATGCACTATATTATCAAAGTATTGGGATGCCTGCCTTTACACGTACATGAACTTTAATGGCATCCCAGTCTTAGTCCATAGGGTTCAATATTGCACAAAGCATGGTCCATAAAGACATACTTAAGCAAGTTTGGGGTGGAGAAACTTTACTGGCATGCACCAGACCTCAACCGGATAGAACACCTTTGGGATGAATTAGAGCGGAGACTTGTCAGGCCTTCTCATCCAACATCAGTGCCTGACTTCACAAATGCGCTTCTGGAAGAATGGACAAACATTCCCATAGACACTCCTAAACCTTGTGGACAGCCTTCCCAGAAGAGTTGAAGCTACAAAGGGTCGGCCAGCTCAACATTGAACCCTATGCCATTAAAGCTCATGTGCGTGTAAAGGCAGGCATCCCAATACTTTTGGTAATATAGTGTGTGTGTATGTGTGTATATATATATATATATATATATATATATATATAAAATAAAAAGTTCTGGATAAGTGCTGAGCAATCAGGCCATCCCACCTGCTATATGTAGAAAAGTCCAAGAGAGGGATTGCTGCACTTTAAATTTATTAGTAGAAATTAAATCGTATAACAAACTATAACCATAACACTATCACTATTTTGTTATATGATTTAATTTTTTTCTAATAAATTTTAAGTGCAGCAATCCCTCACTTTGACATATATATATATATATATATAGTATACAAAAGAGAGTGAGGTGCATCTCGGTATGAGCAAGTGCTAGCAATCAGGCCCTCCAACAGGCCGTATATAGAAATGAAGAAAAGGGATTGCTGCACAAATAAAGTATTTATTCAAAAAGTAGTAGAAAAAATTGCATCGGTAACACCGATATAATTTTTTCTACTACTTTTTGAATAAATACTTTATTTGTGCAGCAATCCCTTTTCTATATATATATATATATATATATATATATATATATATATATAATATAACTAATAATAAAATAGAAAATAATAAAATTAAATATATAATATTTATAAATACTATTTATTGGAATTCCTGCAACATGTATGGTTCAGCTGGAGTGGATTCTTTTTCCTAGTAAATGGAGGTTTTACATGCACAACATGTATTTATTCTGCTTTAAATGCTTGGACAGTTAAACAATGGAAGGCACGAGCACCATCATTTGGTGATTCACAAGGCTAATGGAGTTTATTGCCATATTTTCTAAAAACAAATTTCGACACAACCTGCACCCAATGGCTCAATTCTAATTCTACTCATTCTTTCTCTTCAATACTCTTAGTAAAGCTTTCCCGCGTTTCATTTGTGCTGTGATACAATTATTAACCGACTTCCCCATAGTGATTTTTACTTTTTGTTCTCTACCCTCATTGTGTTTTGATACCATTTTTTTTTTTCATCCTCCATTTTTTTTTTCTTTTGGCCTTTATCCTTCTTTTTGTCTTTTTCTGTCAAATAAAATATCAGTGGGTTTATAGGAATAAAAAAAAAAAATGTGAAAGGAAGAACGAGTGGAAGAGATTATTATAGAGCTACAGAAAAAGAACATATTATTTTTTTTTTTTTCTCCCCCTAGAAGTTTTTCCACAAATTAGATGCCATGGTGACCTGTAAATTTCTAAAACTGGTTGAAGGCTGAGCCTCTGCATAGTTATCCCCTAACCTCCTGGGATAAATCACATGTGAAGTGGCCTTAGTCTCACCTCGGCTGCTGCCTCCCTCTTCCTAACAGCTCTTTTATCTCCAGAGTCTGTGCCATCCTCTCTTTTAGCTCGGCTTTACCGCAGAATAAAGTAGTTAATTAGTGAACCCATGAATGCATATCAGGAAACTGCTCCTTTAAAGTCAAGCAGGAATGCAGTTATTGTTAAATTATTTATAAAGTGATTTCAAATGGAGGCAGAAACTATTTGTAACTCCTCCGGACACTGCATATTCAGTAATGTCATAATCTGCAGGGCTGTAAGAAAGGGCAACCCGTAATTGTATTTTATGTTGTGCTTTTGTTTAATATTTGATTCCATACATCTGCCCAGACATCATTCTATCACCTTGTTAGTAATAGGTTGGGGGGGTAAAAAAAAAAATCAATACCAATCAGATTACCTTGTTAACTGAAAGGTTAGAGGGCCAGTGTGTTAAGTTCATTGAACACCACCTTTCATTTAGCCCCTTTTTTGTGTATTATTTATTATTATTGGTATTTATTGCTTGACAGTTTGATATCCCCACTGCAATTTGCAATTTTGACCAGCCTTGCTCTTTATTCACCTTTACGCTGATGATGACAAATAGAGATGAGCAAATCTCCTTCCGATCTTTGAAGATTTGCCTTGCCATGTGGTTTCACTGTGAATATTTGCTCTAAGAAGCGCATTTTCTCTCTGTGATGTTTCATGGCCCGCACACACGATCCGAAAATCGGACGACAGATCGTCCATTTTTTTTTCGTATGCTAGTCGCCTATTGAAAATGGAGAAATTACTAAAGTTACGAACATTCTCATACGACAGAATAAAAAATCGGAAGTCATGTAAACTCTAATGAGCAGCGCCCTCTGATTCCTCCTGTATTGATTTGTATTGTAACTGTACTGTCTGCCCTCATGTTGTAAAGCGCTGTGCAAACTGTTGGTGCTATATAAATCCTGTATAATAGTAATAATACTAATGTGTTGTAGTTAGGGTTGCCACATCATCCCTTTAATCCAGGACACATATTAATTATACAGGTTCTGTGGCCGATAAAGATGTTAATTAAACTCACTTGGTGCCTTATCTGCATTAAATTAGCCTCGGAACCTGTGTAATTCATATGTGTCCTGGATTAAAGGGATGATGTGGCAACCCTAGTTGTAGTGTATTTGTATTGTATTTTCGGATGACAACTGTACTGATTAACTACTTAAAGGGGAGTTCCACCCAGAAATGTTTTTTTTACATCATTCAAGTCCTTTGCCTATATAGACTTACCTTTGAAGGAAAAATATTTTTATACTCACCCTAAGTCGCTTGTTGCTAGGTGGTCTCTGTAATCTACCCCTTTTAGGTCAGAGGCTCTTCTCCTCACTTCCTGCTTCGCCTGGCCTCCTGTGAGATGTGACTCATCATTTCCCAGGAGTCAGTGGGCTTCCCTGTACTGTAAAATTGTGTTATTTCCAGACAGGTAATGACGCGATTTAAGGCAGACCGAGATCGAGGAGTGCATGATGGTTACCCACCATGCACTTCTTTCAGGAAGAGATGCCAGGAGACTACAGATGGGCTTCAGATGCCCTCACCTAAAATGGAGAAGTCCAGCAGTGAGAGAAACAAAATTGTGAGTAAAAAATACATGGAATTACTAGGCGGTTTGAAAGTAAGGAATTAAAAGGTATTAAAAGAGTGGATGCCAAAAAAAACCAAAACATTTTTCTGGGTGGAACTCCGCTTTAAGGATCGGAAGGATTTCCCACTGTAGGGCCAGAGCACTTTTTTGCGATTCAGCTTTAACTGACAATTGCGTGGTCGTGAGTTAACCTGCAGGGGGCAGGGAAGGCGTTAACTGTGTTCCCTAGGCGTGTGCTAACTGTGTGGGGGCAGGGCTGACAGGGGCACCAGAGATCTAACTGATCCCAGTGACAGGGATCAGTAGATCTCTTACATGCCACCTGACAGAGCGGGGAACCGCCGGGTTTACATCGGCGGTTTCCCCGTTTTTCTTCTCTGCCAGGCAATGGAGGGTAGCTGGCGGACATGGAGTCCGCCGGACCAGGGCCACACTGCTGCAGAGTGCGGTGGGCATGAGAGAGTGCCACCATTTATAGATGGCGATTCGCGCTACAGCGAGCCAGTATGCGAGCCAGTCCGGAACCGGTTAAAGCGGTTGTATACCGGAACCCCAAAAAAAAAACCTGTAAGGCAAAGGCATAATGAGCTAGTATGCACCGCATACTAGCTCATTATGAAATACTTCCCTTAGAATGAAGCTCCCGCAGGGCCTGCAGAGGGAGCAGACATCTTCGCTGTGTGGATTCTTTCGGGTTCGCGGCTCCGGTGCTGTGAGTGACCGGAGCTGCGAGACGTGACTCCCATGCACGCAAGCGGGAGCCTGCCTTTCCGGCAGACTTTCCGGCAAGGTCCGGCGCTGTGCGCAGAGCCTTCACCGGGACATCACTGCGGGACTTATTATAGGCTTGCCTGTAGGGAAAAAAAATCACTTTTGGAGGTATACAACCGCTTTAACCACTTCCCAACCAGCCACAGTACTTATGCTGCGGCAAAGTGGCTTGATCTCATAAAACAACGTAATTGTACGTCGGCTCGCACACCTGCTTTAGTGGGCATGTGCACGCTCCCATCGGCCAGCGGGGGAGCCAGCCAGCAGGTCCAGCAGACTCATTGTCCGCCGGCCACCCGCGGTCGTTCCCCCTCAGTGACAGAACGGGGATCTGCCTGTGTAAACAAGGCAGATCTCTGTTCTGACAGGGGAGATCACACAGATCCGGTCTTTCTGCAGGAAGATGGATCTGTGTGTTTCCCCAGGCAGCCCATCCCCCATATAGTTAGTATTCCTGTTTAACAGTAGAACAGGAATGGCTTCACTGGCCAAATTTCGATCCATCTATGGCCACTTGCTGGACTGTTGAGCATACCGCAGTCTTAGGAAACAAAAAGCTTCCACGCTTCTGCATGTTGTCTGGACTGACAAATAAATATTGTGAATGGAGAATATGTTATATTTTTCTGTGCATGTTGTTAGATCTGTACTTTAGTCATCTTCCTATTTTATGTCATGTTACCACCTTCACAAGCCAAGGGGCCCATGCACAGTAGTGTCCCTACAACCCGTATTTTTGAGTCTGATGTTCTTCCATTGTCTGGAAATCAAATATGCAAAGTTGGGGTTAACTAAAAAAAAAACACATTATCCCTTTAAATCATATAATTGGAGCTGAATAGAAATACAGCATAAAAAAATATTCATACAGTTACAGGATCACCCAAGTCTGTTTTACCAAACTATAGTCAAGTCTACCCAACTATATCAGAGGTGGCACCAAGACATACCCACCCTTGACAGAGAGCATTGGGATGAAGGAATCAGAAACAGGGAACACATTTAACCCCTTGATCGCCCCCTAGTGTTAAAGCAGGTGTATGACCTAAAATCAAATTTTTACCTACAGTTAAGCCTATAATAAGGCTTACCTGTATACCTGTAGGTAAAATGAATATCTCCTAAACCTGCACAGTTTAGAAGATATTCACCTTGCATGCAGCTGCTGATGTCAGCGGTGCATGCGCAGTGATGTCCCGGCGAAGGGCCGGCGTATCTTACCGGAAATCTTGCTGGAAAGAAGGTGCTCCCGCGTGCATGCGTGGGAGTGACGTCTTGCAGCTCCGGTCACTCACAGCGCCAGAGCCGCGAACCCAGAAGGATCTCGAGGGAAAGATGTCCCGGCAGCCCTGTCCAATCTTCTTTCTAAGGAAAGTATTTCATAATGAGTAATTATGCGGTGCATACTTTTTTTTTTTTATGAGCATACATCCGCTTTAACCCCTTCCCTGCCAGTGGCATCAGTACAATAACAGTGCATATTTTTAGCACTGATTACCGTAATAATGCCGCAGTCCCACTAAAAATCACTGATCGTCGCCATTGCTAGCAAAAAGAATTAAATAATAAAAATGCCATAAATCTATCCCCTATTTTGTAGATGCAATAACTTTTGTGCAAACTAATCAATATAGGCCTATTGCAATTTTTTTTGTCAAAAATATGTATAAAAATACATATCGGCCTAAACTGATGAAGAAATGTGTTTTTTTTTACTTTCTTTTTTTGGTAATGTATAATAGCAGAAAGTAAAACATTTTTTTTTTTCAAAATTGTTGCGCTTTTTTGTTTATAGTGAAAAAAATAAAAACGCAGAGGTGATCAAATACCACCAAAAGAAGGCTCTATATGTGGGGAAAACAGGACATAAATTTTATTTGGGTGCCACGTTGCACGACCGCACAATTGTCAGTTAAAGTGACCCCTTCCGAATTGCAAAAAATAGCCTGGTCAGGAAGGGGGTAAATCCTTCCGGGGCTGAAGTGGTTAAACGAAAATTTTCATACGAGATGATATTGGATGAACTGTCATGATTGGCTCTCAAAAGCTCTGTACTAACGATCCGATTATCGTACGATTGCTTCAAAAGCTGTATTTTTCATCCGATTTTCAGATCGTGTGTAGGGGCCATTAGGCCTCATGCATACCAGGGCTTTTGTAAATACTTTTCTCTTCTTAGGAAAAAAGTAGTTTCAAAAACACGCCTAATGGCAGGAATAAACGATTAGAAAATCGGGCGAAAATCTCCGTTCCGTGAACGATCAGCCGATTTTCTATTCATTGATGCCCAGCAAGTAATACCCGATATCGATATTGTGCACCATAAGTTTAGCCTGAAAAAATGAAAAATTGTGCCGTATCGTTTGCGAACGAACAATATTCTATTCTATTTTGATGTAAAGGTTGTCAGTAAAAAATTTCTTGAACAATATCACGTATGAGCGGAACTTATGTGTGTGCTCCCATCACAAGCAGAACTTCCACTTGTACGTGAGATGTGAACACTACGTATGAAATCATTGCTCTTTTAAAGATTTTTTGCGATGTTGGCGACGATTTCGACCAATGAATGTTGTTTTGTTGGTTGGCGGTCGAGCGTTCGGTTGATTTTATAACCGTGCATTCCTGCAATAAGTCGCATTTTTGCAAACGCGTTTAGGCGCGTCAAGCGCTTGGACATTTATTTATTTAATTGGCAGGATATTAATTTATTCTGGCCTTTGTGATGAAATAAATTCTCAAGCGCTTAGGTGCATTTAGATGCATTTACACGCATTTAGCCATGTTTAGGCGCTATTGAGCATTTTTTTATGCTCAAAAGTTCTCTCCTGAATGTGACTTTAACCGCTTTAACCACCAGCTCCGGAAGATTTATCCCCCTTCATGACCAGACCATTTTTTGCGATGCGGCACTGTGTTGCTTTAACCACTTCCCGACCGCCTGCCGTGTTTTCACGGTGGCAGTCGGGATGCTGAGCGCGAATCGCCGTAAAAACACAGCGATCTGCGAACAGCCGCTAGGGGGCGCGTGTCCGCCGCACTCCGGAGGAGTGTGCCCGCAGCTCGGGCAGACCCGATGTCCGTCGGCGAGCCGCGATGAGTGGCCACAGGCAAAGTACGGGGAACCGCCAATGTAAACACGGCGGTTCCCCGTTCTGTTAGTAGGGGCATGGGTGATCTACTGATCGCTGTCACTGGGATCAGTTAGATCTCTCATGCCCATGTTAGCCCAACCCCCCCACAGTAAGAACACACCCAGGGAACACAGTTAACCCCTAGCTCTCCCCCTGCAGGTTAACCCCTTCACTGCCAATGACATTTATACAGTAATCAGTGGACATTTAAATTTCCGATTGCTGAATAAATGTCATTGGTCCCAAAAAAGTGTCAAGAATGTCCGACATGTCCACCGCAATATCGCAGTACCGCTAAAAATCGCAGATCGCCGCCATTACTAGTAAAAAATAAAAAAAAATAAAAACCCCAGAAATTAATTCTCACCATCCGTAAACGTGGCCACTTTTGCGCAAACCAATCAATAAACGCCGATTGCGATTTTTTTTTATCACAAATATGAGGAATTATATAAATCGGCCAAAAACGTTGAAAAAATGTTTTTTTATATATGTTTTTGGATTTTAATTTTTTTTGAAAAATGGTCGCTCTTCTTTTGTTTATAGCAGCGATCAGAAATGACGCAGAGGCGATCAAATACCACCAAAATAAAGCTCTATGTCTGGGGATAAAAAGGACACAAATTTTGTTTCGGTGTACAAAGTCGCACGGCCACGCAATTGTCAGTTAAAGCGACGCAGCGCCGAATCGCAAAAAGTGCTCTGGTCATAAAGCTGCAAAAACCTTCTGGTTGGTAAGTGGTTAACTTACAATTGCACAGTCGTGCAACACTTTACCCAAATAAAATTGATGTCCTTTTTAATAGAACTTTCCTTTGGTGGTATTTGATCACCTGGTTTTCATTGTTTGCGCTATAAAAAAAAAAAGATTGACAATTTAAAAAAAAAAAAACAATATTTTTTACTTTCTACTATAAAACATTCTCTATAAAAAAGTGTAAAAAAAAAAATCTAATTTCTTCATCAATTTAAGCCAATATGTATTCTGCTACATATTTCTGGTAAAAAAAATACCGAAAAGCGTACATATTTATTGGTTTGCACAAAAGTTATAACATTTAAAAAAACAATGGGATAGATTTAGGGACTTTTTATTTATTTTTTATTGTTTTTACCAGTAATGGCGACGATCAGTGATTTTTAGCGGGGCTGCGACATTGTGGCGGACAAATCTGACACTTAGGGGTTGATTTACTAAAACTGGAGAGTGCAAAATCTGGTGCAGCTCTACATAGGAACTGTCAAAGCTTAATTGAACAAGCTGAAGTTAAAAGCTGAACCATATTTTGCACTCTCCAGTGTTAGTAAATCAACCCCTTAGTGACACTTTTTGGGGACCAGTGACACTAATATAGTGACCAGTGCTAAAAAATGCACTGTCACTCTATAAATGACACTGGCAGAGAAGGGGTTAAACTCAGGGGGTGATCAAAGGGTTAAATGTGTTCCCTGGCAATGTTTTCTTACTGTGTGGGGGAAGAATGCACTCGAGGAAGAGAGATAGCTGTGCTCCTGATTAACTGGAATCACAGATGTCCCTCTTTCTGTCTGACAGAAGGACGATCTGCCTTGTTTACATAGGCAGACCATCCTTCTGTCTCTCCAGCGAGTGATCGCGGGTGGTGGGCGGCAGTCATAGCGGTCAGACCCGCTGATTGGCTCCCGCTGTGTCCAATCTGGGGCGCGCACTCCACAGCTGTGTGCAAAAATCACGTACAGGTACATGATTTTGCACTTAAGGGCCACCCTGCCGCAGTAAATATACGTGGAGCGGTCCTTAAAGTGGAGTTCCATCCACATTTTTCACTCCTCATCATGCAGCATTAATGTGCATCCTTAAAATGAATTGGCAATTTTTTTTTTCTGTTCACTTACCTGATTTATGCCTATATCTAATATCACTTCCTCCAATAGGGGCCACAACATTTTCTGGCTTTGCATTGGCTCCTGGGAGATCTTGGTCAGCTTGACATGGCACAGCTCCAGTAACATTTAACATTGGCTTCTATGGAAAATCTTGGTCAGCTTGACATGGCACTGCTCCAGTGCCATATCAAGCTGACCAAGATTTTCCATAGAAGCCAATAGAAGCCAATTTAATATGTTACTGGATCCGTGCCATGTCAAGCTGACCAAGATTTCCCACAGAAGCCAATGTTAAATGGTACTGGAGCCGTGCCATGTCAAGCTGACCAAGATTGCACCGCACTGCACCTGTGCGAGATTGTTAGGTGCATACTGGGTAGCCAGCCTGAATAGAATCCAGGAAGAAGGACACTGCGGCTTCAGATGCCCGCACTGGAGATGGCTGCGCTGTGCAGGAACTTCACAAAATATGAAAATGATGCTGCACAAATAGAAAACTGGGCATAGTTTACAGCATACCTGTGTTACATTGCACAAGGGATGAGTATTCTAGGGGTATTTTTATCTTAAAATTCATATTTTGGCCGGAACTCTGCTTTAAGTGGTTAATGAAAAAAGTGCTCAAGCGCTAGGCGCATTTATATGCATTTACACACGTTAACCCACGTTTAGGCGCTATTGAGCGTATCAATGTTCGCGGCCACGCACACATGCACATTTGCATTCGTGAACACCTAGATGTCCACAATCTGATTCCGTTGGGTATTAGCAGATGTGCCAGTTCATCTACAAACTATTCTCTGACACTAGGCGTTTGCGCCCTTTTGTCGTTTGCTCACATTGTGCTGCAATGACGTTGTATATTGGGGAAAAAAATGTTTTTAATTCAATTTAGTGACGTATTTGAACACTAATATCCTACAAAACAGAGGATATCAGTGGCAGTATGTCAGGATAATTTTTTTCGTACAAGGACAGATTTATATAATGTTATGGACCAGAATGGCCCATTTATTCTGATGGTGTTATTTTGTTTACTGTCTTTTTCACTGGCAGTGCACGGAATAAGCAGAGAAATGTAAGCGTCCTTCTCCAATGATTTTTAAAAACACTTGGAAGTCTATTGTATGACTTGCTATAAGCTCAACAGATATCTCATCTGAAGTGTAAGAAAAAGTTATTACAGAGACCTGGTTTCCAGATGAAAAAGTAAAGTCCAGTTCAGCCTATTATGACATGGCTGAAAGCATATGGCAGCTTCCAAACTACACATGCTCCTATAATACCAACAGCGACCAAAACTGTGAAAAAAATTGCTATGGCTGATGTGGCGACACATGTTCAATAACTGTTTACCGCACAGGTAAAATGCAGAAAAAAATCCAAGGAAATCCAAATGTCTCTTGCCCACCAAAGTGTGTTACACTAAAAGTTATGCAAAAGTGGGCATCAGTTATTTTTATTAATTTACATGAGTCATTCAAATTTCACACGTTGGTAAAATAATTCTTCCTCTATAGCAGTGGTCTACAAAATTGTGGCCGTGTGCCAGATGCAGCATTTTGCTTGCCGTTATCTGGCCCATGAGGCATTATTCCTTCCACCAATGATGGGGCACAATTCCTTCCACTGACACTAATGATGGGGCACTATTTCTCCCCCTATTACCCAAGATGGAGCATTGTTTACTCCCACTGGAAGTAAAGTCTGAAGGACAGTAAACTGGCACTTTGTTTAGAAAGTTTGGAGACCCATGCTCTATGATAACTCTCCTTTTTTTGCATTGCAGGCATAGGCGAGCACACAGGGTGTGCCGGATGTGCCTGAGCACACCCTAATCACCCCATGCACATTAACATTATCACTCTGTGTGCTGGCGGGAAGATGGGAAAGATCTCTCTCTTGCCAGCTCTGCCATAAGACAAGTGCTTACACATTACTCTTTCACTGTGTCGGCAGGGAGATCAATGTCCTGGGGCCATATGCACTATATTACCAAAAGTATTAGGACGCCTGCCCAGTCTTAGTCCGTAGGGTTCAATATTGAGTTGGCCCACCCTTTGCAGCTATAAAGCTTCAACTCTTCTGGGAAGGCTGTCCACAAGGTGTAGGAGTGTCTATGTGAATGTTTGACTGTTCTTCCAGAAGCGCATTTGTGAGGTCAGGCACTGATGTTGGACAAGAAGACCTGGCTCGCAGTCCTTGCACTAATTCGTCCCAAAGGTGTTCTATCGGGTTGAGGTCAGGACTCTGTGCAGGCCAGTCAAGTTCTTCCACCTCAAACTCACTCATTCATATCTTTATGGACCTTGCTTTGTGCTCTGGTCCAAACCATTTGGTGTAGGGGGGATTATGGTGGGGAATTGTTTTTTTCTGGGGTTGGGCTTGGCCCCTTAGTTCCAGTGAAGGTAACGCTTAAGGCGTCAGCATACCAAGACATTTTGGCCAATGTCATGCTCCCTACTTTGTGGGAACAGTTTGGGGATGGACCCTCCTTGTTCCAACATGACTGCGCACCAGTGCACAAATCAAAGTCCATAAAGACATGGATGAGCTAGTTTGGGGTTAAGGAACTTGACTGGCCTTCACAGAGTTCTGACCTTAACGCGATAGAACACCTTTGGGGTGAATTAGAGAGGAGACTGCGAGCCAGGCCTTCTCAACCAACATCAGTGCCTAAACTCACAAATGTACTTCTGGGAAAATGGTCAAACATTCTCATAGGCACACTCCTAAACCTTGTGCACAGCCTTCAAAAAAACTGTGAAGCTGTTATAGCTGCAAAGGGTGGGCCAACTCAATATTGAACCCTAAGGACTAAGACTGGGATAACGTTAAAGTTCATGTGTGTGTAAAGGCAGGTGTCCCAATACTTTCAACAATATAGTGTACTTCATTCATCACAGTAACTTGTAGAAAACCTCTGTCGGCCATAATTTACCTAAATTATGACCTGTGCTTACTTGCATTTCACTTGGCATCACCTATGTCCCCTATGCAGTAGCTCCCTAGCTGGGAGGAGGAACAGGACTGGGAGCTTATCAGGTGTTGTACATGTAAATGTGCTGGACAAGAAATATGCTAAAGCAACCCACCACAGGTGGAAGGAAAGAAAATTTCTTGATTCCGCCATCAACACAGTCAGTATTGATGGGAGAATCACTCCCACAGCACTATTGTGTTCTACTGGAAGGTAAATCTCTGCACTGGATAGACAGGAATATAAATACTTTGGCAGGCAAACATCTCCCTTACAAGCGTTTCATCTGAAGTTCAGCTTTTAGGCTTATACTGGCTGTAAATGGATGCCACCAAGGCCACCTACTGCTCTTATGGAAGCTTCCCATGACTCTTACAGATCTCATTATAGATCCCAGACATGTGTACAGCCCTGGACGCCTCCACAATGTTCACAGCTGTGAGGAGTTTATTTTCCTGGTAGCATCTAATAATATTCACTGCTTTGGATTATTAGTTCATCCGGCACTTGTAGACATGGACCAGTTTCCTACTGTGGTCTCCATAGTTCTGACACTGGCATTAGTCCAAATCCAAGTTGGTCGGAATTAGTCTAGACCAGAACAGGTTAAACGTGCCACTGCAAATGAATGTTGCGTATTTTGTGTTGTTTCTACATTTCTATATTGAGCTGAAGGAGTCTCATGTTATGTCCAGGTTATATCTTTTTTTCTATCACTAACATACAAGTCAAGAGGGGGAAGCTTTGGGCACAAAAATACGATATTTCTACAAGAGCAGAAGATTGGGTCAAGGTCAAAGCAGAGGGTAATTATTGCTAAATGTCAGGTTAACTCTAAAGGGCTCAGTTCATTCAACTGGGAGCAGATTAGCCCAGATGGAAATATTTTTAACACGCTCCTCTCTAGCCAATCACCAACAGTAAGGATTAGCAAAATACTTCTTCTCATCTACCTGCTCCCAGAAAGGTCAATTTTGTTCATTGCTTTTCCTTTAAAGATGTGCATTTTTATTTGTATAGTTCTTGCTGAGGAAATAAGGTCCCTTTTATCAGAGAATTAAATATTCTACATCTAAAAGCCTATTTTAAGAGGCATTTCATTCACTTTCAAGATTACTTTTATCTGCTGTTTTTAAGGACTCAAGATCTTTTTAAGTGTCTCTCCGCTGGTGGAAGACATCAGACTTTCGTCCTTTTTAAAGATTAGTAATTTAGTTTCCAACATTTCGTTATTTTAGGCTTATATTTTATGTTTCCTATCTTGCTCTTCATAAAAAAAAACACACTCACACACATAGCCTTTTTATATAAACTAATCTACTTTGGAATACTTTCCATTTTCTGCGTAACTTAAATAAACATAAACATAAAATTCAATGGACTTAGATAGATAGCAATTATAATTTTCCTACAGTATCCATCCACATTTGGCTCTTTCCCTTACTCGCAGTCCTCTCTTTGGACACTTTTCTTCTTTCAATATTCTTGAATGTGTAATCATTTTTGGTTTAACTCTTCTTGGGTGATGTCAGATGGCTGATTCTACCTACTGAAGTTTTGTTTTTTCAAGCTGTTATGAAAATGCTGAATGAGGCAGGGCCCTCTTAAAAAGCACCATGGGCCCCCGGGCAAAGTAATGCTCTGGGGCCCCTAGTAGCTTTCCCCAACTTATGCACCTACTCTCAAAAATTAAAGTATATATAGATGAGTGAATTAAACATATATTTATTAGTACTTTCAATAACATCTATTTGAAACAATAAGAAAACATGCCATAAATCAAAGACTAATAAACAGAAAGGGCATAGGTGGAAAGGCAGAAAGGAACAGTACAGGGGGGTTTCAGGAGGACACAATATCGGGATAAGGAGATCACAGTACAGGTTCTGGGACGTGGCCATCCCAGGACAGCTTAGTAAAAAGTGTGACAATCCCGGCAAATCTGGGACAGTTGGCAAGTATGATATAATGCAAGATTATCATGGGGCCCCCATGCACCTGGGGCCCCTGGGCAGTGCCCAGGGGTGCCCATGCATTACGACAGCCCTGGAATGAGGGATAGAGGGAAACTTGACTGTGGCCTTCTCAGACCATGAGACTGTTCATACATTGCTTGACAAATGACCTCTTGTCTCAGTGAAGGGCTTGGTACTTGTGACCTGAGGGCAAGTCAGCAATTATGAATGGAACATTATGACAGGTAACTATGTTGGCTTAGATGGATCATGGATCAGTTGGCTTACATGGAAACCAATGTTGACTCTGTCAGAAAGGATTGTCCCTCAGTTGTAACTAATAGTTATAGTATGAGGTACAAATGACCTCAGCACATAACTTAATTCAAGCTAAAGAAAGATGCCTTTGCTACAAGATTAGACACAAAGAAAACAGATGGTGGAAAAAAGAACAAATGGTCCATCAAGTTGATTTCTATGCAGGTCTTTAGTGAGACCTCATTTAGAATACTGTGTCCAGTTCTGGAGAGCTCACTTACAGAAAGATGTTGATAAAAATAGAAGGAGTCCAGAGACGGGTAACAAAAATGGTGAAAGGTCTGAGGGATAAAACATATTGAGAGTGACTTCAGAAACTTAATATCTACAGCCTGGAGAAGAGAAGGGAAATGGGAGACATTATTGAAACCTTTAAATACATCAATACAAAAGGTTCAGGAAGGCAGTTTTTTCAATATGAGATGAAAATCAAGAACACTGAGACATGGTCTCAAACTAACTGGAAGGAAGTTCAAAACACATTTTAAAAAGTATTACTTTAATGAAAGGGTAGTTGATGCTTGGAATAAACATCTAGCAGAGGTAGTGAGACAGTCAACAGTAAATGGCTTCAAACATGCTTGGGACAAACATATATATATATCTACACGCAAAAAAAGACAAAAAAGTAAAAAAAAAAAAAAAAACAAGACAAAAAAACCACCCCCCCCCCCCCAAAGAAAATGGGCAGACTCGATGGACTACTCTGTCTTATTCTGCCTTCACTTTTCTATTTTTCTATGTTTCTAGAGGTGCACCGGATTTTGCACTCTACAGTTTTAGTAAATAAACCCCTATGCTTACCCCAAGCATGTTTAAAGCCACTTACTGTTGACCGACTCACTACATCTGTTAGAAGTCTGTTTCAAACATCAACTACCCTTTCAGTAAAATAATACTTTCTAGAATCAGTTTTGAACTCTCCTCTTGTTAGTTTGAGGTCATGTCCTTGTGTT
Source organism: Glandirana rugosa (assembly GCA_018402905.1). Lineage (NCBI taxonomy): Eukaryota > Metazoa > Chordata > Amphibia > Anura > Ranidae > Glandirana > Glandirana rugosa. The sequence goes on along the minus strand of BLSH010349343.1, from coordinate 689,968 downwards.
CTTGATCTTGGATTAATTTTGAAAATATCGTCATCTTAAACTTTATTCACCTCCTTGATATATTTAAAGGTTTCAAGCAAATCTCCCCTGTTCCTTCTTTCTTCTAGATTGTGGTCTCCAAACTGTGACCCTTTGCTTGCCTTTATCCGGCTCTTGGGGCATTATTCCTCCCACTGATACAAAACACTATTCTGCCATCTGACACCAACAATGGAGCATCATTTCTCCCACTGACACCAATAATGGGGAACTATTCCTCCTTATAATACCAACGATGGGGCACTATTCCTCCCCCTAATACCAAATGTGGCGATGTTTACCCCCACTAATGCCAGGAAAATGTCTTCTCTTGCTGGCCACAGTCCAGCCCTCCAAAAGTCTGAAGGACAATAAACTGGCCCTTTGTTTAGAAATTTTGGAGACCCCTGCTCTAGATTGTATATATTAAGTTACTGAAATCTCTGCTGAACTGTTATATCCTTCAGACCTTTCATCATTTTTTTTACCTTTTTCTGGACTTGTTCTGTCATTATCAATTTTGTAAGTGAGGTATCCAGAACTGGACCTCTAAATGAGGTCTAACCAAAGATCTATATAGAGTAATCAGGACCTCCTTCCTCCTGTTGGTGATTCCTCTAGTGATGCATCCCAGAATTATATTCGCTTTTCCCACTACTGAGCCATGCTGTTTGCCTCATTTACAATCCTCTGAAATAAGTACTGCCAAATCGTTTTCCATCTGTATTGCTGGCCAACACTGTAATCCCAATTTCATTCATGGTGAAATTTCACAGAGCCACCCAGTTTTGCTCATTGGCCTGCATAGGCAAAAGTTGCTTAGAGAAAAAAAATCTATTTTTTTAGAGGGTACGTTTTTTGGGGGTATACTTAGGCTAGTTTTTTGGTTTACTGTGGTTTTGTTTTGTTAAAAAAAACATAAAATAATGAGGCTAATGAGGGTCATTTTGGCACCAGAACAGGTTCAGGATAGATGTATGGATTTTTTCTGGCTCACAGGATGCATGTAAAGCCCACTGCACCCTTAAGAAAAACTAAATCTTGATTTTGAGGGGAATTTACTAAAACTGGAGCAGACAGAATCCAAGGCAGCTGTGCATGGCAACAAAGCTTCTAGTTTTCATTCCACCCACATGTTAAACAAAAAAAAATTATTGTGCATACCCTGATTTACATATACCTAGTAAAGTGAATAGCTCAGTTGATACAAAACAAATCCTCCAACATAGGTTTATCTGCAGCCCTCTGTTCTCCAGAGCCATTAGGAGTGGACATGGAATTTATGAGCTTCTAAAAGCAGAGGGCAGGGATCTAATGTCCCCCACTGCATAGCATAAGGTAGGGAACTGAGTGTAATCTGAGACTGGATTTTAGGGAATGGACACACCCCCTCTACACAGTCTCATAGAGAAACATGCACAGCTGAGTAGGGATGGGCCGAACAGACCCCTGTTCGGTTCGCACCAGAACTTTCAAACACTGCGAAAGTTTGGACCCGAATAACGGACCCCATTAAAGTCAATGGGACCCGAACGTCAAAAATCAAAAGTGCCCATTTTGAAGGCTTATACGCAAGTAACTGGGCATACAATGGTTATAGGGGTCTGGGCCCTGCCCTAGGGGACATGTATCAATAAAAATAAAAATTGTACAAAACTTCATTTTTAAATGAGCAGTGATTTTTTGATTTTTAAAGTGTAAGCATAAAACTGAAAAAATTCCTTCCAATATAGTGCCTGGAAGGGGTGGTCCCCTTAGTTTACCTGTAAAGTGGCAGATCTGTACCATTTCTAGAACCTGCTGCAGCAATAATTGCATTTATAAAGCCAAAAAAAAAATGTCATTTTCCCTGCAAGCTGCCTTTATTTTGCTCAGCAACTGCTGGGGAGCCATTGTGTATGATGAGGCCACAATGTAGTGCACTGGGAACAAGATTAGAGATTTGTTGGATAAATTCTGGTGTCACTTTGACTTTGGATAGAAGTAACTGGTGCGTAAAAATTGGACTTTGGGTGTTGGTGCTGCCTTTACACCATAACCCTATAGAGGTGCACCTCATGAAGGCAAGAATTGGACTTTCTGTAAAAAAAAAAAAAAAAAGCAATGATATGCAGCTGTCAAACAGGTGCAGAACAAATTGGTCTTTGGGTGTCAGTGGCACCTTCCCACCATAACCCTTTGTGCCCCTTTTGTGTGGCTTTTAGGTGCTCTTGCCAACTGGCTGAGTGGTTGGACGTTAAATGCCTTGTTAAGCATGTGGTACCCAAATGGCTGGTGTTCCTGCCACATTTGATGTGCCTGAGACACAGTTGCAGATCTAAATAGTGCGATCTGCTTCAGATGTGCTGAAAAAGGACCAGACAATGGAGCTTTGGGGAGTGGGCCGGGAGTTAACAGCTGCAGAATGTAATGGATTAGGCTGGCTGCTCTCTACTCTTTCTTGATGTCAGCCTCCTTGGGGTTGTGCCACCTCACCTTCAGTTTCCTCCTCTGCTCTGATCTGGCACCCAAGTCGCATCAGTGACCTCATCATCATCTCTATCTCCTCCATCTTCATCATCATCATTACCACTGGAGACAACTTGGCAATACGCTGCGGCTGGGGGAACATGAATGCCAATTTGTCTTCCAGTGTTCTCCCCTCTCTCTAGGCTCATGTTCCTGTCATCCTCAACCTCAGAACAAACATCTGAATCCAGTAATGGCTGGGCATCATCAAGGAGCAAGTGGCTGACGCTGTGGTCGAATAACCGAGCTGACTCCGCCACAGCTGATGTTGGGGCTATGGCAGGAATAGATGTGGACAAGGAGGCAGGTTTATCCACTCTGGCAACTGCAGGGGACTGCACACTTGTTTCTGCTTGCGTGACAGAGGATGAGGAAGATGAGGAAGGTTTAGTAAGCCAGTCCCCCACCTCCTCTGCCTGCTGTGGCTGGACGGGCAAACTCACTAAAATAAAATAATGCCCTGCCTGAGGACTGACCACCACGCCCACCTTTGCCTGTGGACACATTTGTTGCTGGCCCCCTTACAGTGCCAAGAGAGCGTCTGCCTCTCCTTCTTGTCCTCCCAAACATTATTGGGAGGGAGGGGGGGTGCTTATTAGCAAATGTAAAGAAGAAGTGGAAATATGTACATAGATGCACTTTAATCAATGTAAAGTGGTGTTTGGTGCACTTTAATTTGAGTACTCACACTACACAGACACACTCCACGGATACACTATAATATACTGCAATATAATGCATCAAACGTACAGTGACGCACAGAACTATATGACGTTTAACTTTCAGTAACGCACACAGAAGTAAATGGCGTTAAACTGACAGTAACGTACACAGAACTATATGGCGTTAAACTGGTAGTAACGCACACAAAAGTAAATGGCGTTAAACTGGCAGTAATGCACACAGAACTATATGGCATAAAACTGGCAGTATCGCACACAGAACTATATGGCGTTAAACTTGCAGTAATGCACAAAACTAAATGGCGTTAAACTGGCAGTAACACACAAAAACTATATGGCGTTAAACTGGAAGTAACGCACCCAGAACTATATGGCGTTAAACTGGCAGTAACGCACACAGAAGCAATTGGCGTTAAACTTGCAGTAACACACAAAACTATATGGCATTAAACTGGCAGTAATGCACATGGCGTTAAACTGGCAGTAACGCAAACAGAACTATTTGGCAGTTGAACTGGCAGTAACGCACGCAGAACTATAAGGCATTAAACTGGCAGTAACGCACACAGAAGTAAATGGCATTAAACTGGCGGTAACGCACACAGAAGCAAATGGCGTTAAACTTGCAGTAATGCAATCAAATAGACAGTGTTGAACAGTCACTACACTGACGCTATCGGAACTGTCCCTACTCCAGCTATACACTAATATAAATGTATGTATGAATGACACGGTCTCACTGCACTACACTGAAACTATCTGAGCTGTCCCTATTCTAGCTGCACACTATGCAAAGCTGAATGATGGTCTTCCTCACTACACTCAAGCTATCCCTAGACTGACACTAAACTAATATTCTACACTGACAATTGAAGCACAATAGCACAGTATAGCACACTAACTAACTAATAGCACTGAACAGAGCCCTGTTCTATCTCTCTCCAGCCAAAATCACCCTGAAAATGGCTGCCATTGAAAGAATACTTTTATACTGTGGGGCGGGAATGAGCCATGATTGTGACAGTGATTGTGAGTGTCACATGATGACAGTGTCCAATCATGACTCTGACAGTGCTCTGTGCCCTGATTGGCTGAAGCTTTCACTGCTTCAGCCAATCAGGGCTTGCAATGCACTGTTCAGCATCACAATGCATTGTGGTCAATTCCGGGGCCGAACAAACGGTCGGTCGACCATTTGTTCCGCTGTTTGCCGAACAACAAAAGTTTGGCACGAACTTATGATTGGGCTGAACCGTTCACCCATTCCTATAGCTGAGGCTGTGTCAGGGAAATTGTATCCAGTCAAGCACAAAGACGTGCGCTTGCTAATAAGAATTCTCGACTGACAACTAGAGGTTCCCTAACTCGCACACATGCACATAAGAATTCACGAGTCACAACTAGACATTCCTGACTTGCTAACGTATCTGAGTAATTACTTGTCACCCTCTTGCCTATTTAAACTGGCTCCATAGACCAGAAGATTGCTGAGTGGTCGTCAGCTTCTACCATCTGTGACCTGATCCTGTGCTTGTTTCTGTGTATACCCGGCCTCTTTGACTCTGCTCATTCCTGATACCTTATTGCTGACCCTGCTTGTGACCTGACTCTGCCTTTTGCCTACCATTCCAGTGCTTCTCCGCTTGCCCGATACCAACCTTGGCTTAGCCCTGACTTTTCCCTGGATCAGATTCTGTACCTTTGCTGCTTGGCCATTCCCGACTACTGCTTGCCTGACCACCTGAAACCCTGCATCAGCCTGGTTGCTGCCTGCTGTCCTGCACCTGCTGCTGTGTACCTGCACCTGCCAGTTCACCAGTCTGCCTGCTGTTCTGCACCTGTTGGCCTGTATCTGCACCTGCCAGTCCACGAGGCTGCACTCTGCTTGGCACCTGCTGCAAGTACCTTCTGTTCAGGACCTCCAACCAGGCACCCGTGCCACTCCGTGCCCTGTTATATTCTGTCACCACCTTCAGGAGAAACAGGACAGGGGGTGTAAGTAAAAGCCCTCCCATCGGCCCGTCCTCAAATAGGTACGTGACAAGTTGTCATTCACAGGCTCTGTGTTGTAGCCCCCTTCCCCCATCACCTGTGATTGCTTGGCGTCTGCATAACAGAAGTGACTCATGCAGATAGCAGCGGAAGGAGCCAGCAGACATAAGTCACACTTTGTGCTTTGGATTGAGGCAAATACACACTATAGAAGGATATACTTTGCTAATTTTCCATTTTAAGAGGTTTACAACCACTATAAAACTAAATAAGTACAATGGAATAACCTAGCCCCATATTGCAATGCATAATTCCCTGGAAACAAATAAACAAATCACTGGTGATAAGTTCACCACAGTATCCCACACTGCTTATTTTAGTCAATCAGTAAAGTGGTCCAATCATTATTATTGCATATGCTAATGCCATCATGACTCCATATATTTAGCAGAAAACCCCTATAGTAATTCCCTGAGGTGGTGAGCGGTCGGTGCACTGGCTTGTAGTGTCCTTTTAGCACTTGAGGAAATGTAGATAAAGGAAAGCTGGCAGCTCGATCTTCTGCAATTCATAAAATTGTTAATCCAATTGTGGTACAAAATATTACAGGGCCTACGCATTTCGACGTGTAGCCGTAGTCAAGGCCTAAGCCCTGCATTATTTTGTACCACACCTGGATTAACACTTTTATGAATTGCGGAAGATCGAGCTTCCAGCTTTCCTTTATCTACAGAAACTTCATATGTGCTTTATTATTCACAGAGCTGGATTGGGCAGCAATATTGCTATAGCATGCTGTAGAGCCCAGAAAACCATAGCACTAGTCTTGGGAATGAAAAAAAAAACATAACACCAACTTTGATGAGCAGTCTTAAACACAGATAGTTAATATGTAGCTAATAAAATGAAAACTTTATGTAGAGTAATAACCACTTAAGAGAACAGTTGGGTTAGTTAATTCATTATGCATTATGTATTGAAATCAGGGATTGAGACACGTCCTTATAATAGATGCAATGTCTGCACACTGTCTGCAGTGTTTTGTGTCACTGACAATGAGAATTTCATTGTCGAGCTAAATAAATTATCATGGCAAGAGTGTCTTATAGTTTGAATATTCCTGATTAGTTCTCTTGCAGGCAACTCCTGTGAGTGACATTAAAGTTTATACGCTAAGATAGGCTAAGGTGAGGCAGCGTTTTAATTGATACTTGAAGAACAATAAGAGGGAGAAGGTGGGGGGATCTTCCTCGAAGACATTAATTGCATTTGTAATCAAATCTGTCTGTATGCATTCTATGGTGATAACAATGATATAGATACAGTAAGAAGGGTAATAAACAGAAAATAAGGGTAAGAGGGTTTTCACTGAAAGAAATAAAACATACATCAAATACAAATGTTTGTTAATTCATAATAATAAACATTTAAATAAGATACATTTTACACCCATTATTTGCCATTCTGAAATAGCAGATCATTTTTGTTTTTCAGAGTAAAAATTATATGGCAATCATTTTCTTTTTTTTTTTTTTGTTCCATAAAATCATTTTCTAAGTCATTATTATTGCAATTGGTTTATCCGTATTAAATATAAATACCAATAAACCTAAAAATCTAGTAGAAAAGAAACATTTCAATGTACAGTGTATGTAAAAGTTCTTGTAGGTTTTATTCAATATTAAAGGTACTTGCATATAACATGACTGTAGAATTACTGCTCAGGTGTGGAAAGTATGTAAAACTTCTACAATAATCAATTTATCTCAGACGTTCTTCATGTTTTGCTTTGTGTCTATTAAAGTGGTTGTAAACCTCAGATATGAAATACACTATATTAACAAAGTATTAGGACAGCTGCCTTTACACACACATGAACTTTAATGGCACCCCAGTCTTAGTCCGTAGGGTTCAATATTTAGTTGGCCCTCCCTTTGCAGCTATAACAGCTTCAACTCTTCTGGGAAGGCTGTCCACAAAGTTTAGGAGTGTCTATGGGAATGTTTGGCAAATTCTTCCAGAAGCGCATTTATGAGGTCAGGCACTGATGTGAACGAGAAGGCCTGGCTCACAGTCTCCACTCTAATTAATGCCAAAGGTGTTCTATTGGGTTGAGGTCAGGACTCCAAGTTCCTCCACCCCAAACTCGCTCATCCATGTCTTTATGGACCTTGCTTTGTGCACTGGTTGCACAGTCATGTTGGACCAGGAAGGGGCCATTCCCAAACTGTTCCCACAAAGCATCAAAGCATGAAATTGTCCAAAATGTCTTGGTATGCTGATGCCTTAAGAGTTCCCTTCACTAGACCTAAGGGGCCAAGCCCAACCCCACACCGTAATCTCCCCTCCACCAAATGATTTGGACCAGTGCACAAAGCAAGTTCCATTAAGACATGGATGAGTGAGTTTGGGCAGAGGAACTTGACTGGCCTGCACAGAGTCCTGATCTTAACCCAATAGAACACCTTTGGGATGAATCAGAGCCGAGACTGCGAGCCAGGCCTTCTCACCCAACATCAGTGCCTGACCTCAGAAATGCGCTTCTGGAAGACTGATTAAACATTCCCATAGACAGACACCTAAACCTTGTGGACAGCCTTCCCAGAAGAGTTGAAGCTGCTATAAATGCAAAGGATGGGCCAACTCAATATTGAAATCTACGGACTAAGACTGGGATGCCATTAAAGTTCATGTGCGTGTAACGGCAGGTGTCCCAATAATTTTGACAATATAGTGTAGGTTAATAATATATTCAGCTCTTACTTTATATTCTTTACAGGTTTTTGTTTGACCCTGACATTTTTTTCTGTGTTCTAAAGTTATATATTATGCAAAGTGCTCTATAGTTGTATGTTCTTTTTAAATATGCAATAGTCATTCTTAATACACACTACATTAATTTATGGCTGTGCTAATTTAATAGCCAAACATATCTGAGCATTGACCTTCAAAATTTAAATATAAATCAATGGATTTAGCAGGAAATTTACTTTATCACTGTAAAAAATGGAATGACAAACAGCCTTATTCAGTGACAACTGGAGACTTTTAGGAGCAGTGGCACTTCACAATCAAATATAATCTATAACATATTGGTATGGTTTTGCAACCTGATTTGTTTTAAGAGAGAGATTTTTTTTCAAGGATGAGTGCGTTCTTTATTAAATAAGGTCTTCCACTACTGAAAATATTGAAGTAGCCAGTTTGACAGTTAGGCAACTATGTCCTGGTAGTAGCACAGTTCAGTTCAGTAAGGGCAGTCTGCATAATTCTTTCCTCACATGTTTCCTTTCACCCTTCACACAGTCTGTTAATAAATGTCCTCTCTTTGAGAGCCAGCAGCTGACATTTTGCACATCTACTGACTCTCAATCCCTGTAGTCACTACGTTGGCTCCCACTATTGATTAGAAGCCCGTCCAAGCAGTTCACATGCATGCTGAAGGCTTCATTGATCAAATAAGCCCTCAGCTTGCAGATGACCACTGCCACCTTCTAGTTGTAATGGGATCTGCACCACCGTCTATTTAATAGTGTAATTGTCAGATACAGTTACATGATATTGCATGAATTAATTAGAAAGTAGATTTTTTTTGCTCATTTGTCAGTCTATATTTTAAAAAAACAGGATATGGTTTGTATTAAAACAGTGTACCAAAAGCCTTACATGTTTTTTTAAATTGTTAAAAAATTATGGAGGTGTGCACATTAGTCATAGAAGTAGGTTCATGTTAACCAACGCAGTCATAGAATTAGGTTCATGTTAACCAACGATGGTTGACAGTGCTAAATTTAGTTTCAGTATCTGGGCACCCAGTAAAACTTGATAGGTAAGCATTGAAATGCATAGAGAAAATGCATCCTACATGCTCAGGGGAAAAGGTTGCCATACAGGCATTGCTGTAGTTTACCAGGTCACTCCAGTTTCATAATCTGAAAACGCCATTTTCATACCTGGCTGTCAGGTAAAAAAACTGTTCCAAAATACATCCACAGTGGGCTTCATCCTGCATGGCCTTGGAAGTTGGGTTGCAACAGATTGAAACAGAGAGATAAATAAAAGTAACAGAATCAGGAACAACCTTCCACTGAATTGTGAGAAACTTGAATCCTGTTGTAGGGGATACAGAGAAATGGGATTATGGTAAACCGAGTGGACTTTCAGATTTAGAACAGAACTCTAGCCAAAACCTTTGCTTTTTAGTTTTGGAAAGAGTGGGCAAGGGTCAGATTTTCATTGTAGCTTATGTTTTCACTAGATATTTCATCTAATTTCCCATCCTGGTGACAACATGCCACAGGGACAAGAAGTACGGGGGGACTCTTTCAACATGGACACAGGCCACCATAAAAACCTTTCTGTCCCCAATATCCCCTAATATTTTATAGAGGTATTTTGCTTCCCGACCATGTGGGTTGGTGGGTGATCTTGAGTACCGCATCCCCTGCAATACTTACTGTAAAATATACAATATTCATTTCAGTGGGACTTTCTTGGTACCAGACATTAATCACACATTTTCCTACATATAAAACATGATTTATTTTTTACAAACTAAAAATTATTTTCAATTAAAAAAAAAAAGACTTGCATGGTATCACACCACATTAAATTCAGTGCAATTTGAACCCATAGCCACCTAAACAATTATCTCTTGTCACCCATCCCCTCTTATGTTTTTAGTACACCATACCTCAGCTTGCAGTAATTGCTGCATTGGCATACAATCAGTGCTCCATCCATTGGGGGGAGCAGCAAACAAACCACTCGGCCCCCCCCCGTTCGGTCGATTGACCAAACCCCGCCGTCGCTCGGTCGAACAGCGAACAAACCCCCCTGTTGCTCGCCCATCCGTCCACTAGCCCTGCACTTACCCCATCCAGGTCGCAGGCAGCTTCAGTTGCTTCCCCCTGGGTCTCCTCCTCGGTGGCTTCCCCCTGCTTCTGCTCCCAGCTAATATGGTTGCTTCTCCTCTCGGCCAATCGGGTCTTTAGACCCGCTTCCTGATTGGTCGGGAGGAGAAGCAGGAAGCCAATAGAGAATATTGATTTGCTATTGTCACACAAGTGGGTGGGCTTGGGGCGCAGTGCTCTGCACCCTGAGCCCATCCTTTTTGAAACCAATTAAAAGCCTCAGGCTCTAATTACGTGCTTCAAAAAAAAAAAATACATTTGAGTCCATGTATCCAGCACCCTGCATGTAGATTAGGGGCCAGCGCATGGATTAGGGGGGCAACGCCCCTGCACCCCTAATGGAGCAGCTGCCACTGCGTACAATCCCTTCTAAGTTTTATGGTAAACCTTGTTCCTACAGGGATACAACTTTCACGTAGCACAATACAGGAGTGTCGGCTTCTGACGCGTTTTGCAGTTAGCTTCCTCAGAAACAGGGATAATCTGTAGTATAAATATACCATATTACTTTCACATATTTAAACATGGGGATATATATAAATATGTGAAATACACAGTTAAATGTGTAAAATGTATAATCTGCATTTATACTTCATATTATCTTTTAACACCATAATTCATTTTTGGCCATGGCACAGATCACAGTCTGAACATTTTCAAATCCAATATAAAGAACAGAAGACTGACAAGCTTCATTTCTCCACTGCTTTGAATATCTACATAGTTACTATTTAGTACTAGTTTGATAACATTGTACTTAGAACACACTATCCATTAAATGGCAGCATTGTTGAAGAGCAGTGGAGTTTGGCTGATTTCATGTGTGGATGCCAGGCAAACACTTCAAGGATTGATGCCAGGAGAGCCTGGTACTATTCCTTCACACTCATCCATCAAATATTTATCTCTGCTGTCCCAGCGCTTTGTATTCATGTTGTAAGATGACCACCTATTACGGTCACAGTCACCGTAACTTTACAATAGCTCTGTCGCCTCCTGCAAATCCTATATTTATTATCTATTTAAAAGGGAAACTGAAATGCTTATAGTGATTTTTTTTTTTAATTTTTTTTTTTTTTGAGCGTTTACTCAAATAGAAATTCATATTTTTATGATTTTTCCCATTAACTGTATAAAATGTAGTTTATTTTGTAATTAAATATTTGATGCAGGATACCTCTATGAGCATATTGGGTTTTGATTAAAGTGGTTGTCAACTCGTGACAAACACTTTAACCTACAGGTAAGCCTATAATAAGATGTACCTGTAGGTGCCCTGCATATCTCCCAAACCTGAACGGTTCAGGAGATATGCAGCGTAGTAGATGTGCCGACGTAATTTCAGCACATGCGCAGTGAAGAAACATCCTCCGTGCCGTTTCTTCACTGGGATCGTGCCGTGACTGGCGGCTCCCGCGCGCATGCGCGGGAGTGACGTCACACAACTCCGGCCAGTCAGAGAGCCGGAGATCGTGGCCCCGGAAGGAAGAGGGGCTGAAGATGACGCGGCCAGCACAGAGGACAGCGCTGGACGTCACAGGCTTCGTTTGCAGGTAAGTGGTACATAATGGGCTACTATGCGATACATAGTAGCCCATTATGCCTCTACTTTACAGGGGAATGTAGAGGAAGTAAACCCGATCTGAGTTTACTTCCTCTTTCAGAAAGGACAGCAGTGCCTGCTCCCTTTTTGATTGTCTCAGTGTCAGGAACATTGTCAGCTGTATGGCTCATGCTCATGTTCGTGCATAAGAACATACGTACAATGGCATACTGGAGCCCGTCCCTCTATCACGCCACCCCCTATATGTATAATGGATAGATTCATGCATAGCATGGGGTAAGTGCTCCAGACCCGCCACCGAACGACGGAGGACGGGGGGGAGGGGGTGGTACTGTTTGTCTCTCCCCCAAAGAAAATTACCACTGGCCCTAGTGGTCTATTTAAAGCTGGAACCATGGGATTATTGCTGAATGGTCTTCTAGCTTGCATCAACTAATGAGAGAGTATGTTGTTGCGTCCAGTGCCCTTAGTAGTGTCAATAAAAATTGTGTTAAATTATAAAATGCAAACAAAATCTGAAACCTTCCTCCTTAGTGTAAATAATATTAGTGAACACACACATATTAGTGAAAATGTGAAACAAAATGTGTACTATGAAAAATGGCAAATTCACAATCTCACAATAAAATCGCATAAAACTGAAAAAGTCCTTAAAAGTACAACATGTGTATGCAATTCATAAATTACTCCATAATATTACCAAACGTAAGTGCAAACAAAGTCTGGAATCTTTTTCCTTAGTGTCCTTAGTGAATAGTGTTGGTGGATCATATATATATATATATATACAATGTGAAAAAAATGCTACAAAATGGCATAATCGCAAAAACACAATATCGCAACATAAATCGCATAAACTGAAAATTCCTTAAAAGTGCAACATGCATAAGCAGTTCATAAGTGAGTACAATTAATAATAATCCGTAATAAAAAAGTGCTGGTGCTTTGTGATCCCCACTACCTCTCAACTAATGTGCTCACCTCTATGTTTGACCTCTCTTATTAAGTCAGATTTAGCCTTCCCCTATATGCTGGGGTATGCACGGGGGGGGTCCTCTGACATCCTTCTCCTCCTCGTTTGTTCCACTGTATATCCAGATACCCTTTCTTTAGTGGGGTGTGTGGCCCTTTAAAACCACACTTTTTCCTCCATATAAAGATTCATGCAAAAAAAAGGGGGTCCTCATGGGGTAGTAATTTAAAAATAGATATTTATTTAAAAGTAGTAATTTACATTTAAGTTTAAAACAAACAGCTCCTGTGGTCAGCTGGATACAAAGGTTCCCACCTCACTTCCTGTGTGCAGCAGTGTCACCTGACTCTGCCCTATGCGTGTCATCACGGTCACATGACTTCATCAGGGGTGTCTGATCTTGCATCTCCTGTTATCCTTGATCCTGAATCCTGCTTGGCTCTGTTATTGACCTGGCTTTCTTCTGACTTATAGTTACATATTAAAAGTTTCAAAACTGGAACATAAACAACATAAATGATAAAATACACAGTGTTATTGTACAGAAATCACATGTGTGGATGTATTTATTAGAATTCTGTAATCTCCATTGAACTGACGCGTTTCATGTAGGCACCTTTCTTCAGGGGTATATTCCCTGAGGCGTCTACCTGAAACACATCGGATTCAATACACAGTATATATTTCTTTATAATTTACTTGTATGGTGTACTTGTTGCCTTTAAAATCCCAACTACCTATGGGGGGTGTTTTGATTTTTTCAATGTTTAACCAGGATATTGGCAACAGACCCCTGGTCTTGCTATAGTGGAAACAATTTTCTTGGCTTTCGTCTTTGCCATAAAATACATTCAGTGCTGGAGGTGCCGGAACTGCATTTCCCTGAATTCCCCCACATTCCCACTGAAAAAGAGCCCTGACCACATATATATATATATATGCATCCATGGGAGGGGGTGAGCCTGTGGTGGAGACATCTCTGTGCTAGGGAAATGGCTCTGACAGCCCAGCAAGCATGTGTAGTGCTGCGACTTCCTTGTTCCCAGTGCCAAAGGTCGATGGATGGTAATACCTGGGGTCCAGGGTCAAAGGACGCGTTTTGAGGGACCTTCCTCTTCCTCATTTTGTATGTGTAACTCCAGTCAACAAAAAATATTTTGACATTTTATAGCTAGCATAGGGAAATGCCCCTGTAACATTTGTTTTGCTGTCTGTGCCCCTGTTCACCTCACTTTCTGTCCCCGAGACAATTCGATTTTGAATACTTTGGGTTGTTGTGGAAACGAGGATTGGTGATAAAGCTTCACTGGAGACACATTTTTCCCATAATAACTCTTACAGGAGTGGATTGCCCTTCCTAGGGGTAGATTTCTTCTCACTTCCTGTTGTCTCCCTCCATTTGTAAATAGGAGTCGTATGTAAGTTGGATGTATGTAACTTGGGGACTGCCTGTATTGCACTTTATTAAGGCAGTATTGGTACACACACTTTTCTTAGGATAATGTTTAATGTTATGGATATTTACAGTATGTATGAATTGGTTTTATTTTATACACAGAAGGCATATTGTGTTGCATAGGGCGCCATAACATTTTATTGCTTCCTAATAAACTGAAAACCCTGATGGCTCCATAAGGGAAGTGAGCACCTCTACTAAACATTCAGCTGTGTGAGTGTTGTGAATGCCAGTATTGTACTGTGACCCAAGAACCACAATCGGAACACCCAGCAGCTGAGGTGAGCAGAGGTGGTACAGGTGAGTTGGTTTTTTTTGCTTGCTGTTGAAGACAGTGGGTTAGCGTGAGAGCCAGGCAGAATATATAAACCAATGAATGATCAACCATGAACAAAAACTAGAAAAAGGCTCCAAGAATCCAGTAAACTGAAATTTAATTTTCTATTGAAATAATTTGAGTAACCTATGTTGGCCAAGGTTGCCATTAGAAGTTAAGAGACAACAATGGTTCATCAGTACTAAATACTTTTACAGGAAAATTCTATTGTTTGGCCAAAATGAATTGCCTTGCCCTTTAAATAGATAAGCAGATATCTGCCATTTACTTGCCATGTGTACCTAGTTGCTGCAGTAACTTACTTAGGCAGCTATATTGGGAACACTCTTGGACTAATCCATTGGAATTGAAGAGAAGAAAATAGCTATTTTTGTCTATAGCTACCAGATAGAATTCATTGTTAGCCATGGTTTACATCTCTGCATGCGTAGGTGCACATGTGGTTTCAATTTCAATGGGCTGCCCTACCCTCGAGAAATGGAGGGAAAGAAGTCCCTGACCCTTCTGTAAAATCACGCCACACCAAACCACATGGTGCTGCGTGTTTTCGCATGCAGTTTCCCATGTGTGAGGGTGCCATTAAAGTGATTTTAAAGGCAATTAAAAAAAAAAAAACAACTAACATGTTATACTTACCTGTTCTGTGCAGTGGTTTTTCACATAGCAGCTTTGATCCTCCTTTTTTTGAGTCCCCGCTGGCGCACCTGAACCCTCCCTCCTGCCACTTGCCCCCAAAACAAGCAGCTTGCTATTGGGGCACCCAATCAGGCTCACACCAGAGCTGCTGCTCTTCATGTCCATTTATACACAAAGCTGCTGCTTGGCCCCACCCCCTCTCCTCACTGGCTGTGATTCACAGCAACGGGAGCTGTCTCTGCCAATGAGAAGGGGGAGTCCCTAGAGAGCTGAGGCTCTGGTGAACATCACTAGATTGCTATGGGGCTCAGGTAAGTATTAGGGGGCTGCAGCACAGAGAACCTTGAGCCTGTAGAGCCACATTAAGAATGGCCTCCCTGTACACAAGTGTGTTTCTGTGTGTTTTGGGAAAGCACACTTTGTGCACGTTCCCAACACACACAGATGTGAATAAGGAGTTAATGTTTCTTTGGAATGAACTGGTTGCAACTGGTTATAGGTGTTTGCATACATTAGCAACCAGCGGCCTGTACAAATCATTGACTTGCTGACAGAATGCTTGGCTGTACACACATTATTGTTATACAGGATTTATATAGCGCCAACAGTCTGTGCTGCCCTTTACAACATGAGGGCAGACAGTACAATTACAATTCAATACAGGAGTAATCAGAGAGCCTTGCTCACTAGGGATAGGTGAACGGTTCGGGCCGAACATTTGCTGTTCACCCGCTCCCCGAATTTATAACATTATGGGGTGTTCGGAACGACTTTGGTGCCACCGAACACCTCATAATCGGCTGCCCGCCATGCCCCCAGATGGCACGCACAGCTCCTCCTCCATGGGAGGGCTGCCGCCATCTGCGCTGGCTTTGTTTTGACGTTTTATTTATAGTGCAGGGTGGGGCCACCGGGTGACGTCAGAGGGATGGGTCGCTCAATTACGTCACCAGGTGGCCCCGCCCTTCACTATAAATAAAACGTCAAAACAAAGTGAGCTCAGTCGGTGGGAGCCCTCCCATGGAGGAGGGGCTGTTCGGTTTTTTTTTTGTTTTTTTTTCGGGTCCGTCGCTCGCTGTGATTGATGATGGATTACAATGGGGGCACTTATTTTTCTTTTTAATAAAGGACTTGTCCCTAATTGTCTCCTGTGTTTTTTTCTTTTTTAAACTTTTGGTGAATTAGTGGGGGTACGATGTACCCAATACTAATTCACATGGGGGGGTCAGGATCTGGGGGCCCCTTTATCAAAGGGGGCTTTCAGATTCCGATAAGCCCCCACCCGCAGACCCCTGCTACCACAGCTCAGGGTTTGTTTGGTCAAGAGGCATGGGGACAAGATGCTTTGGGGTGGGGTGCGCAAAGCCCCCCCATGCCCCAACGCACCCATACTCCCCATGTTGAGGACATGTATATTGGTACGGTTCAGGAAGGGGGTGCTCGCCCATCCCCGCCCTATTCTGGCCAGCCAGGTTGCATGCCTGGGAGCCAACAATACATTACAGCTGCAATAATAAATGACATTTTTCTAAACATCACAGAGGTGCGCCCTTTTACAGGCAGACTAAGGGGACCCCCCAGGCACATTATTAAAATGAATATTTCATTTTTATTGTTTCACTTTAAGAATGATTTAAATCACACTTTTTATGGCAATAACTTGCATATAAGCATTTAAAATGAGCACTTTCGATTTTTCATGTTCGGGTCCCATAGAGTTTAACGGTGTTCAAATGTTCGCACACAATTTTTTTTGTGATCAGACGTTCTGGTGCGAACTGGACGGGGGGGGGGGGGAGTCCGGCCCATCCCTACTGCTCACTAGATTACAATGTAGGAATAACCACAAATCTGAGCAGTTACACATGCACAGGGATAGATCGGTGGCACTGGTTGCAAACAGTTTGCGTAGAGGGACGCTCATCTGTCCCTTTATGTACTGTATGTAACCACCAGTGGTGGCTGGTGGGGGGGCAAACAAACCACCCCATGTCTGCCCGCACTCAGCCTCTTCATGGTGACAGCCCCCCATCACGATGGCGGTCGCGCAGCCTCAATGCATTTTGCATACTAGCGTCATCAGGAAGCCTGCTTTCCGCCACCTTACCGTAGCCTTATAAACCCCATTCTCAATCTCTATTGTACAACACAATACTTCCTTCACATTAGTGGTCCCACCGGGGGCAGGATACCATATCAAGTTTTTACATTTAGGCTGTGTATGTTGGAAAAGACGCGGATCGTCACCACACATTTAACATCAATTGCAAATCATGTATAGCAACATTTTATTTCAATAAGAATATGAATATATAAAAACAGTTATTCCTCAATAGGAAACAATAGGACAGGCTTCCTCTAGTGGTCATCCTTCCCAATTATAAATCCTAATTTGGTTCATATTCCCCATCTAGTGGGTGTTGATGTTAAATGTGTGGTGACGATCCGCGTCTTTTCCAACATACACAGCCTTAATGTAAACACTTGATATGGTATCTAGCCCCAGTGGGATCACTAATGTGATGGAAGTATTGTGTTGTTCAATAGACATTGAGAATGGGGTTTATAAGGCTACGGTAAGATGGCAGAAAGTAAGCTTCCTGATGACGCTAGTATGCGAAATTCATTGAAGCTGCGCGACCGCCATCCATGACGTCACTTCCTGTCAGGTTTGGTTAGCAAATCTATGAGCTGGAACGGACACCGGCTTGCCCAAGCAGCGAGCAGATTATCTTTTAAACCAGGCTGTTTATGTTGGTGCTGAACTGAGCACCAATAAATGTAAGTGTACAACTGTTTTTATCCAACTCTACTTTTGTTAAAATGGAATTACACTATTTTGGAATTCTATTTTTTCTGGGTCTGGGCTGGGGGGGGGGGGGAGAAAAGGTGACTGAGAGCTCAGTGGCAGGCTCACTTCCTTAAAGCAACACTACGTATGTGGATCCCATCTACTGCTCTTACAAAACGGGTGATACCCCAAGTTATCAAAGATGTCTACAGATTATGATGCCGGTAAGAGTCCATCTTGGCACATAGTGGTGGAGCACAAATTGAAATGAGTTTCTGAGAACTTTTCTAGTAAGAAACACAGTGGTTGGAGTCTTATAAGGACTGCTTTACATGGACTTTTATAAAAATATTTTTTTCATATTTTTATTCAAGGATTTTTTTATGGGGACTTTGTTTGCTTAAATGAATTGAGATGTGTTGATGATGTTTTTTGTTTTAAAGTTGTGTGAGAGCGCCTTACTTTTCATTAAAAAAAAAATTGTTGAATTTTGTTTGAAAATTTACTAATTTTTTTTCATAATTATGTTTTATTAAGTGAGAGAGAGAAAGAAAAATAACAGAGGTACATAGAAATAATAATTTCCATTTTTCAAAGAACAAATGCAAGACATCTTACATAGAATTACATGCAGAAGTATTATACATAAAGGTTTGAAAGAAACTGAACAATAAAAGTATTACAGGCCAAGTTTTAAATCTTTATAACTCGAAAAAAAAGATGTAGGATCATATTCCGTAACTTTGATACAACTATTAAATATTAGCAATGTAGAAAGAATGGTTAGTGGACCCTTTGGAAGGGGTCTTAAATTGATGCAAATAATAGCCTTAGGTGGGAACTAGGGACTCACCAAAGCTGGAGGTATCCCATAGCCCCCAAATGTTGTTAAATTTATGGACAGTATCTGTGACCGAAGATGTGAGATATTCCATCTTCCTTATAACCGTAATGATTTTCTGTAGCATGGTTAGGGATGGAGGTTCCCTTGACAGCCAAAGGATTGGTATGGCTCTCCTTGCTGCTAATGGTATGTATGAGAGCATCCGCTTGACATTTTTTCTGAACTGAGAAGGGAAGGCCTAATAAGTAATGCAGCAGGTCCAGTGGTAACTCACATAATGTCTGGAGTATGTGTCTAACCTCTAGCCAGAAGGGCTGCAAGAAAATTTACTATTTAAAGGCTAAGTTCACCTTTAAAAAAATAATAATGGGGGCGGAGCCTGGCCGCGCTTGTAGATGGCCGCTTAGTGAGAGAGCTCCGCAAGCACAGGGGACCTATACCGACCTGACAACTCCGACAAGCCAGCAACTCACCCACAAACTGCTCTGAGGAGACCCTGAACCTCCGAGGATGTCCCGAAAACAATCCGCCAAGCCGATCGAGCCCCGCCGTCTGACAGACTTCTTCGGCGGCTCCAGGCCTCGTGGCGGGCAAGATGGCGCAGAACGAACTTGCCACGAACGATCCTGCACAGAACGTTCGCACAGCTCCCCGCCGCACTCTGCAGCAGAGGAAACAGATGAGGAACAGATGGATAGCACCACAAACGGCAGCACCTCAACGAAGGAGAGGAACAAAAGAGCGGCCTCATCTCCTTTTCCTTCACCACAACATACGGTAAGGAAAAAACTCATCCCCGCCCAGGGCGCAGAGAGGGAAGGGGGGAAAGACGAGGAAGATGAGGAAGAGACAGATATGGCTGACTCCCTAGCAAACGCGCCAACTACAGACAATGCAGTCTCTGAGCACACCTTAAAACAAATGCTCTTAATGCTTCAGAAGGGCATACAAAAGGACATTACCAAGTCCATATCTAAAATCCAACTCCAAGTCGATGATCTAGGTGATCGCACAGACAAGGTGGAAAGGCAATTGACCGAATTCACCCAGGCCTATAATGAGCTGGTAGATGCACACCGAGACCAGGCCAACGAACTCCAAAAAGTACAGGCCAAACTCGCAGATTTAGAGGACCGTTCCAGACGGAATAACCTCAAAATAAGGGGGATCCCCGAATCCATACAACCCCAAGACTTGGTACAATACCTTCAAGCCCTCTTTAGCACCTTGGTACCCACACTATCATCGCAAGAACTCACCATAGACAGGGCTCACAGGATTTTTAAGCCCCCACACATTGCAGCGGATAAGCCCAGGGATGTTATTTTACGCATACACTATTTCACAACCAAAGAGAAAATAATGAAAGCAGCCAGATCCTCCTCAACAATTCCAGAGCCCTACAGCCATCTATCCATCTACTCTGATATATCGGCAGCAACTGCTCAAAAAAGAAGAGAGCTGACGCCCATTACTAAAATCCTACTACAGCAAAACATCCCATATAAATGGGGATTCCCCACCAAGATAATTGTAACTCATCTTGGAAAAACTACCACCATTACTCAACTAAAGCAAGGGATAAAGCAGCTTAATAACTGGGGATTTAACCCCCCACCAGCAGAGGGACCTCCCAGCCGCTCCAACCCAAGCTACTTACAAAAAGACTGGCGCAATGTAAAGAACAAATGATCAACTTATGTGTCAGGATGAGTACCCCAACATCACTAATTGATCTACATGTTGGCCCCCTGTGTTAGCGGCCCAGACATCAGTTTTTTTTGCTTTTCTCTTTTTTATCTTTTCGATACACCTGTTACTACCCAGGTTTTATTCCCTGCCACGCGCAGAGAACTGTTATTCTCCCCCCACAAGGAAGCGCACCATGTACGCGACACTGCTTATGTTTTCTTCCCTTCTTCTTACTACTTATCTTCCACCCCTTCCCCTTCCCCATTCTCTCCCTCATCCTCCTGGGATGGGCAGCGCCAACCCTACCAAAAGTGATAAAAACAACATGTATGATATATCCTATGTTTTTTATGAAACTGTGATCAACATCTTGAGGAGAGCCGGGTCTCCCTGGCACCATGTGCACAGCCACCCCATCCACAACCCACTAGACAACCCCAAATGGCCCTAAAAATCTTCTCACTCAATGTCAAGGGACTGAATAGCCCATATAAACGCTCTCTTCTATGGAAGGAAGCTCTTGCCTCTAAATGCGATCTAATATGCATTCAAGAAACGCACTTTAACCGCAGTAACCCCCCTAAGTGCACGCACGCACAGTTCTCGCAGATATTTACTGCGAGTGCAGACTCCAAAAAACGAAGGGTCATGATAGCGGTCAGAAACTCCATAGCTGTACAAGTAGAGAAGGTGGAATCCGACCCTAACGGCAGATTCCTCATTCTCTCGGCCTGTTTTAACAATAGTAAATTAACTATTGTAAACCTATACGCCCCAAACAAACCATCCCCCAGATTCTATAAAACACTCTCTAAAAAAATCCAGCATTACAAGAACTCCCCCCTTATCATTTGCGGAGACTTCAATGAAACCCTAGATCCATTGGACTCCACAAACCCCTCCCGCAAAAAATCAGCCTTACTCTCGTCCTTCTTAACAGACGAGGATTTATATGATGTGTGGCGCTGTGCACATGGTAGCGAGAGGGACTATACTTTCTTCTCGCCTGTCCACGAGGTATACTCCAGAATAGATCTCTTCCTCACGGACAAACACACTCTACAGAAAATCTCGAACTCCACAATAGGAGTAATCACGTGGTCAGACCATGCACCCTGCATGATTGAACTTGCTCTTTCTAATCACCACAAATCAAGACCCCCTTGGAGGCTCAACCCATCATTACTTAGCAACCCAAGATACAAATCACAAATCGAAGAAGAACTAAAATTCTTCTTCGAAACCAACACCTCACCAGAAATAAACCCCGTTTTACTGTGGAACACCCACAAAGCTGTTCTCAGGGGAATACTGATAAAATTCTCAGCACAAGAAAAAAAGAGACGTACACAACACATTACCTCCCTTACAGAGAACATTAGGAAACTAGAAGCACAAAACAAATCAAAAGTTGACCCTAAGGTGACTGAGGACCTTCACTCCCTCCGATCCTAATTATGCAGAACCCTACAAGAAGGCTATGATTTTTACATCAGGCGCCTCAAACTAACCTCATATGCATCAGGTAACAAACCTGGAGCATATTTGGCCCGACAATACAAAAATAAAATACACTCCTCCAGAATCCCGTACCTTACTGGAAAAAACAAAACAAGAATTTCCAACCCAGCAGAAATAGCAGAGCAATTCCGCAACTACTATATGACACTATACAACCTAAAAGACTCAGATCCAGCCCCCCCCCCCCTCGGAGGGAGGACATATCCCAATTTTTAGATAAAATACGCCTGCCAACACTCACTAACGAACAGAAACGATCTCTTTCCTCCCCCTTCACTGAACAAGAAGTTGGTAATGTGATATTATCCTTACCTCATCATAAATCGCCGGGCCCGGACGGCTTCTCAAATGAGTATTATCAAACCTTCTCCAACCACTTAACCCCCTTTCTACTTAAAGCCCTAAATCATATTGCAGACACTGGCAAATGCCCCCCGGAATTCCTTGAATCCATCATAGTGACCATACCCAAACCAGGAAAACCTACTGATACCCCTCCTAACTTCCGACCAATATCACTATTAAATACGGACACAAAAATTTATGCAAAAATTTTATCAAATAGATTAGCTAAAATCACACCCCAGCTGGTCCACCCGGACCAGGTGGGATTCGTTTATGGCAGGCAAACCGCGGATGGCACAAGACGTTTTCTAAATC
>BLSH010349343.1:642961-667117 GCA_018402905.1 Glandirana rugosa | reverse complement strand
TACGGATATCCCTAGTATACCCTAAAGCACACCAAGTCAAATATATCGCTCTATCGAGGTTTAACCAGATTATCACACGTCTCACCACAGTTCCTAAAAAGTCCAACACAGTCGTGTTCTTCATACAGCAGACGTATCTCAGGTTAAAACACAACCCTCAGCAAATACCAGTCTGGGCTATACCGTCCCAAGGGAGAATACACGAGACGGTTACCAAGGTAATATTCTCTCTTCTACTACCCCCTTTCACCCGTAGGGACAGAACACGGTAACCAATAACACACAACCTGAAAAATCCTTGACACCACTCTGCACACTATTAGACCAATTTGGAGCTATCTCGCTATATAAACTGAACCACACGAAATCCCATATGATCCCTATAGGCATATCCACCGCCTCCAAGCACCACATCACACAGACAGTCCCCTTCCAATGGGCCCCAAACGACACTCTCACATACTTAGGGATACAACTTACCGCCCCAACTTCCAACATACGCAACCTAAATTTCACATGTCTGACCACAACTCTCAATAAACTCAGCAACAAGTTAAAATCTGGAGTTGCCTCGTGGGCAGGCCGAATCTCTCTTGCTAAAATGTTTATGCTCCCACATATCTTGTACCTCTTCCGAACCTTACCACTGCCATACTCCCAAACACAGCTGAAACTACTACAAGCCATACTTCAAAAGTTTATATGGAACTATAAAAAGCCGCGTCTGAAAAGAAGCATACTATGCGCATCAACGAAACTGGCTGGAATGGGGGCCCCTAACGTAACAGCGTACTACAAAGCTTCTATATTGACCCAATCACGGGCTTAGTGGTCCCCTTCGTGGAGGACACCCTGGTCCCAAATTGAAGCCGCAACCTTAAACTCTGACCCTCAACACCTACTCGGAGCGCTATGGATCTCTCAACCAACCAAACCACACTACATGGACACTGTAAAAGCCACAATTAAAACTTGGACCTCCCTCACTAAGAGCGCTAGTGGCACCTCAATTCAAATTTTACAAAAACTACCGCTTAGATCCCTGGAAACCACAATCCCACATATCTGTTTGCATCAATGGGAAGCTGCTGGAATAAATAAAATTGCTGACCTATACAAGGGCAACTCCCTACAAAGTTACCAAGACCTATGCAAAAAGTTCTCCCTGAAAGCAACAGACTTCTATAAGTACCTACAAATACGCCACGCTCTACAAAGCATCAAGCTGAGCCCCAACGAAGACATACGAATTAAAATCCTTCAACTGCTAGAGGCTCCACAAAACTCTCAACTTGGTATTTCCCCATTCTACTTCATCCTGACAAACGACGCCAAACCAACGAAGCTACCATCAATGGAATATTGGGAAAAAAACCTTCACTTCCAAGCAGACATATCTCTCTGGAACTCAGCCTCTAGATCCTCACTCATACATTCCAAATGCCTCTCTCATTGGGAGGCCTCGCAAAAACTTCTGCATAATTGGTACTTAACGCCAGATAAACTTGCAGCCATTTACCCCAACTACCCCTCACAGTGCTGGCGGGAATGTGGATATACAGGAACCTCTCCACACATTTGGTGGGATTGCCCTAAAATAATGCTCTATTGGAAATCCCTTTTTCAGCTGGTATCTTCCATCACAGAGACCCAAGTAACACCGGATCCCAAACTGGCTCTCTTCGGAATTGGCCTAAACTCTTGGCCTCCTAGGCACAGAACTATACTCTCACATATATTCATAGCAGCAAGGCTATCTATCTCACACCTTTGGAAACAACCCACACCTCCCACTGTAACCTCCACCATAAAAATAATTAATGACAATGCATCCCTTGAACGCTCCTTCGCTATAGCGAATCACCAACTGGAAACCTTCACTTACAAATGGAACTCATGGACCTCCCGATCCTTCCAAGTCTAATCCTGACATAGCAAACCCATGGACCTAAACCACTCCAAGGAAGGCTAACTACAGGCTCTGCACTGGATTCTCCAAAAGAATAAAAAACTTTGGGATATAACTGGCGCTCCCCCTCCCCCATCTGCCTCTCCATACCTCTTGTCCCAACCTCCCTTCTTTTCCCTTCTTTTGCCTCTTTTTCCCTTCTTCCCTATCTAAGATCCTAGAGACAATGCAATATGACCAAAGGTATAATTTCCTTATACTATATATGCAATGCACACTCCACGAACTGTCACCCACATAACCAGGCCACGTAGAGACCTGACGAATTGTAGCAACATCTCGCCCTCGAGTATCGCCAGGCCTCTATGAGGATGTTAGGAATGGATGCCCGAATGGAAACTACCGACGGGGAGCCCTCCCTCCTTCCATCGCAGCTAGATCCCAATGGGGGTGATGGGAGGAGAGGGATGACTCTAACCATCAAACAAAAAAAAGGCATCACAGTTCCTAGTGGATAACCCCTCTAGCGAACATAAGCATGTTCAGATACAAATTCATAAAGCACATTTACTAAACGGAGTGAATGCATAATTTATCATTTCCTTTGTGTCAATACCTACATTCTACGCTACCTGTATAAGTCTTAATGTCTTAATGTTACCTCTTGTACATTGTTACTTATCTGAAAACCTTAATAAAAACTATTGAAACAGAAAAAAAAAAAAAAAAAAAAAAAAAAAATAATAATAAATGCAAATCTTTTTACAAGTAAAACAATGGCCATTTATTATTTTTTCCTAGGAGCCTGTAAAGCATTGCACTCACGATCAGCAGACCACGGGTGCAATGCCAGGCTCCTGCAGACTGTCAATAGAGCTGTCTGCCCGTACCTCCAATACTGGCTGGCAGTTACTGAGCTGCAGAAAAAATATCAATGAACTACAATGCGGTGCACAACGGGCGCCCTATGACCGCTGTGTCCGAAGGACACAGCTGATCACAGATCAGGGTAAAGGGTCAATCACAGTGGCCCTTTACCATGTAATCAGCTGTGTCCAATCACAGCTAATCAAATGTAAACACACTTGCCGATTATTAGTAGTCTTTTTCTCACGCACAGTGTCTGTGGGAGGAAAGGAGAGCCGTAAGGCGGCAAGTCTATCAGCACATTATTTGCACTGATAATCAGGGCAGCCACATCAGTGCCACCTATCATTTTCCATCATTGCCAGCTATCAATGCAGCCTCACCAGTGCCTCCTCACCAGTGCCCATCAGTGCTGCCTATCAGTGCCCATCAGTGCAGCCTTGCCAGCCCACATAAGTGATGAAGAAAAATTACTTATTTTTTTCAAAATATTAAAAAAATAAAATAAAAAAAAACAGTGGTGGTTAAATGCCACCAAAGAAAGCTCTATTTGTGTGTACAAAATGGTAAAAATATCATATGGGTACAGTGTTGCATGACCGCGCAATTGTCATTCAAAATGTGACAGTGCTGAAAGCTGAAAATTGGCCTGGGCAGGAAGAGGGTGAAAGAGCCCAGTATTGAAGTGGTTAAAGAGTAGTCTACCTTTATTGAGAAAAAAAAAACATTCCCCTCTGGATGATCTATGCACATTGCAGGAATTTTAACAAACTTTGCAGCAGCTTCCTACCTTTTGTTATTCTAAAGAAATAGCTGTTTGTCTGTGTCCATGTGCAAAGTAAATGTTAATGGTAGTGATTTTACTTTTATCAATCAGCTGCTGCACATGCAGGGATCTAATGAGTGATTTCCCTTTGGGAATATCTCACCAAAAATACAATTTTTTGTTGCAGGGGTGCCCAAAATCTGACTTGAATCTTAGTCTAGACTTACAGGGAAGTCAATGAGCCAATCACACAAGCAGGAAATGACATATCTAGGGGGGCGATGTTCAACATCTGTAAAGCAGGCCTCCAGGTGGCCATATTGCATTTTACAGAAAATTACAGTGCTGCATATTGAAAAGGAAAGTTTTTTTTTAAATACCAATTTAATTACAATCTGACTTGTGTAGCAATGGTATATGCTATATATTTTTTTTCTTTATTTTTTCTTTATTTGCTATTTTTTTCTTCCCTCGAAAGTGAAGTTACCCTTTAAATACCCTTTAAAAAGTCAACATTTTTTTCTACCATCTCCTGTGTATAATGCTTTTTTTTTAACCATCACTTCTGTTCAGATCTGATTCATACTTGAATAATAATTTGCTGCAGGTCTGTACTTTATAAAGCAGAAGTACCCCATAAACCAGGTAGAAAACATATGCCCCAATACGGATCACTTCCGTCTAGCCAGATATAAGTGCAAAAAAGAAAAAAGAGAAAAGCAACAAAAAAAAAACAACCTTCAAATGCAGCTTCACAAGTGGAATCATGCATCTGCTTGCATAATAACCATATAGTCAAAAACGGCTTGAAAAAAAAAATGTCCGCTTTGTGTTCTTGTGCAAAATATATGATCATATTGCAGCTTTGCTTTAAAGGAAAACAATCTATATTGTTGTTGGATTTTTCACCCTTTTATTTATCTGTAGTACTTTCATAACAGACGGATCTACTTAACCTCCTCAAAACCCTTTTTTATATTGTCATTATAGTAAACCTCAGTATATCATTCACGGCTTCTGATGATCTGAAGGATATGGTCCCCTTTTGCAGTCCAACTGAGGTCTATAAAAATGAATAACCTTTTTGTAAATCAATGCATGACATCAGCATCATAATGCTTTTATAAAATATAGTGTGCCTGAGAGCCCTTTCTTGCTTACTGTGACCTGCAGAATTATTTCAGAAGAGCTGAATGTAATAGCTAAAAACCAGCTATAATCTGAGAGATGATGTAGACAATTTGGGGCTGTAGATTTAAGCTTGGGACTTGGATACTTTTTGTAGAATAACTTAATTAACTCAAATTATACTATGTAGAGTCGCTAAGAAATTTTGAACCATTAGGAGGACGTAAGACTGAGAGATATTTTTCATTGTGTCCAGAATATTATTTATAGCTTGCTCAAATTGAAATGTTTTCAAGACCCATTGACAAATGTTTAATAGTTGCTTAAGATACGGGTTATTTTTTTAAACAAAGACAAGCCGTGGAAGAACAATTATTAACTGCAGCCCATGGGAAAGCCACTGCTCGGCCATCATTTTACTATAGGCCGGGCGGTGGCTTTCCCATTCTGACGTCCTTCAGAACATGGCGCTCGTGTGCACCCCTGGGGGCGTGCAGCATGGGGATCAGTGGTGCGGTGGGTCGCTTGACGCTATGACATAGGCTCTTTACCATGTGATCAGCTGTGTCCACTCACAGCTGATCGTAGTGTAATTAGGAAGCGCCGGTTATCGGCATTCCTCTACTCACGCTGACAGAGCGTGAATAGAGGAGAGATAATTAGCAACTTTCCTGGAAAGGGGGATCTGCACTGATAATTAGTGTAATGATTATCAGTGCAGCCCCATCAGCGATGCCCATCAGTAATGCCCGTCTGCAGTGGCGACCACTCATAAGGGGCGGCACTCCCCTAATCGCTAATGTCTTCCTGCTTCTCATCCCAGCCAATCAGGAAGGGGGTCCTGAGACCTGATTGGCTGGGAGTCTTAAGACCCAAATGGCCGGGAGTCCTAAGATTTGATTGCCTTGGAGTCCTAAGACCCAATTGGCCAAGAAGAGAAGCAACCGCTGGGACTCAGGAGAAGATGCAGGGGGAAGCCAGGAAAGCGACCAAAGCCGTGTCCTGGATAGGGTATGTGCAGGGCTGGCAGGTGGATGGGTGAGCCGTCAATCGAGCGAGCAAGCAACAGGGGGGAGTGGGGGGCAAGTTTGTTTGCTGCCCTCCCCATAAAATTGAGCACCAGCTGCCACTGCCTGTCAGTGATGCCTATGAGTGCCACCTATCAATGCCCATCTGTTATGCCCCTCAGTGCCACCTATCAATGCCCATCATTGCCGCCCATCAGTGCCCATCAGTGCCGCATATTAGTGCCGCCCATCAATGCTGCATATTAGTGCCTCCTCATCAGTGCCCATCAGTGCCACCTCATAAGTACTGTCAGTGCTGCCTCATCAGTGCACATTAGTGAAGGAGAAAAATTAATTGTGTATAAAATTTTATAACAGAAAAATCGAAAAAAAAAATTTGGTCTTTTTTCATTTGTTTAGCAAAAAAATAAAAAACTCAGTGGGGATTAAATGCCACCAAAAGAAAGCTCTAGTTGTCGTCAAAAAATGAGAAAAAAATAGTTTTGGTACAGTGTTGCATGGCCGTGTAATTGTCATTTAAAGTGTGACAGCCCTGAATGCTGAAAATTGACCTTGATTTTTCTCCTTAGCCAAGTTCTGGCCATGGATTGGTTCTGTGACACTCAGTCAGCACCTCAAAATCAGATGTAGCCTCCTCCTAGTTAGATTGCTAGGATTTTTGGCAAATTTAGTTCTTTTTGGCTCCTCTGTGATCAGTGGAGCAGTCTTTGATTGCTTTAGGCTGCCCTGTTTTTCACAGGCTGCAGTTATGATTGTTCTACCTGCCTTCTAGAGATTTCTGGAGCATAGGAGGTTGGGCAAGGCAAATGGACAGCATCAATAATTACTGACATTGGTAATTGACAAAGGGGCGTGCCCCAAAACATGATATCCTGGCCCCCGGCCTAATCTTCTGGTGCATTCCGGTCATCCGAGGCTGCAAATATAGACTTCCGAGTTCCGGTAACGTCATTTCTGGTGACGTGAGTTCCTCTGTTTCTTTGCCACGTCTGGTGGTCTCCTGTCAAGGACCTTCACTGACATCTGGGTCCCCTGGTACATCCCTTCTGCCCAGGGCCTGTGTTTGGTCAACTACTGGTAAAGACTGCACAGCACCATGTTAAATTTTTATCTCTTTTTGTAATAAATCATTACTTTTTTACCAGACATCTTGTGAATTTGGCCATTTAGCCCATTGCATACATTATATTCCACAGACGGTATCTATATGCTTCCTTAGGAGCACCTGGTTTGTGCTATGTTACTATGAATATTTACTGTGCTGCAGCCTATCCCTGTGGAGGTATGCTCAGTAGGTGACTGAAGAGCACATAAATAGTCTGTCTGAGGCCTAGAGCAGCTCTGTGCTATGAGTTTCAATGACAAATATGGTCTCGAGAAGCAAAGCTACTGTAGGTTAAACACAGGAAGGGATCCTCAGGGATATGGCTAGTCCTGGATTTAATCCTGCAGGAGGTGTCCCCAGCCTGATGGGCTCTGCCCCTCTGTGTAGAAGTTGGGAGTTTGCTGCATTTTCATTGAGGTCCCAGCTGTGGTAGAGCCAGGGGGGCCTACACCTGGAAGTATCACTGACACCCTGAGACTTCACCTAACGTATCCAGTCCACATAGCCTTACTAGAGGGAATCTGGAAGAAGCTAAATGGGCACAGATGCTCCCTTGGCCTTGTAAGTACGCACTTCAAGATCCTGGTGATTGTGTACTAATGTGATAGCTGAAGCAAGTGGTTCCTTTTCTGAGCAGTCTCTACCTCTGGTCTCCTCTAGTTTCTCATGGGAGAACCATACTATGGAGTTTAGTAGAAGATTTGTCTCTGAAGACTGCAACATACAGTGTGTCCTCCTGTTACTATGGTAACATGGTTTAAGTGCTCCTTCATACTTCCAGCAGCTCTTTATGACCGTCTGAAAAGTGATCTGTAGAGTTGAGCGAAAACCTGGATGTTCAGGTTCGGCCGAACTTCGCGGAAGCGTTCGAACGTTATCCGAACTTTATCCCAGACTTTTGAAATGCAGGATGAGAGATCGTTCTGTAATCAGATAATTCTGTAATGCAGAATGAGATGTTATAGATCTACAATCTGTCCCTCAAAGCAGTAGTAGTAATCTCTACCTAGTTATTAGATTTGCAATCTGTCCCTCACAATCTGTCCCTCACAGCGCAGGTAGCATCCTCTCCCTACACTAACCTGAGAGCATGTGACATGCAGCACTGTGACTCCAGCCTCATATAGAGGCTGGGTCACATGATGCACTGGCCAATCACAGCCATGCCATTAGTAGGCATGGCTGTGATGGCTTCTAGGGAAAACCAGTGAAACACTTGTTGATTGGCTGCCCTGCAGCTATTCAACATGCGTGATAAAATACCAGAACCCGAACCCGAACATTTTTCTCAAACATTCGGGTTCGGTACACGGACACCCGAAAGTTCGATACGGACCCGAACTTTACAGTTGGGGTTCACTCAACTCTAGTGATCTGTGGTGCACCGCTTTTCAAAGGTGTTTGACAGATGGCGGGGAAGTGATATTGCCGAATCCCTGAAAATGCTGACCCATCACGTCGCAACCACGTGCCGCACAGCCCTATACACTTTAATGGGTCGTGTTTGGAAAAGGTTCTGCCCCTGAGTGACTGCATCTACAGGTGGACAGCTGAGGGGCAGTAAAATCACAGCTCAACTGCCTGCTTTTACCACCCACCTTGGCAGCACATGTTAATGAGCCCTAAAATGTGGAGTGTGAAAATGCTAAGGTGTGAATGAGTGTAGTCTCATTATGAGAAGCTGTTGAAAAGATTGATTTCAGATGCGCATATTAACAGTATTTTAAAAATCCATTAAAGTGATTGCAAATGCTTGTTGTTTTTTTATTTTTTATTAAAATAACAAACAGGTCATACTTGCCTACTCTGTGCAGTGGTTTTGCACAGGGCAGCCCTAATCCCCCTGTCACTTACCTGACTGGGGGCTGAGGTGATGAGAGGGCTTCCCTTGTGGCTAAGTGCAGAGTACCCCTGAAGGTGGTGACAGAGGGTGCCATGCCCAAAGATGCATGGGTTGCCTGAAGGTGAAGCTGCCTGATGGTTCCAGATGGAAGGACACCCGACAGTAGCCAAGGCAGATGATTCCCTGGAAGTGCTATATAAAGAATGATGATTTTTACGGTGCCAAAAAACTAGAACAATCAAAATTATTGAATAAAATCATTAAATCTTTATTTTTAGCAGGAAATTGTTGAAAAGATTTTAGGAGAACAATAATTCATCCTTGAGTGATAATACATGAAATAATTACCACATTGATACATTTACATTTAATAACAATTGTAAGGAAAAATAGAACTTTGTCAAGTTGCCTGTATGTTCAACATGTTTTGCAAATCCTAGCTTTGTTAGGCGTGCAAAGATTCTAGATATATATGAATACAATTAATAATACATCATTTGGATAATACAAAAGACATATAAAGTCAAAAAATGCATTTATCATTTATATATATTGTTTTAAAGAGGAAGTAAACCCAGATGGGGTTTACTTCCTCTACATACACCTGTAAATTAGAAACATAATGGGTTACTATGCATCGCATAGTAACCCTTTATGTGCCACTTACCCTCTTCTATCCGGGGCCGCGACTCCGGCTCTATGACTGGCCGGAGTCACGTGACGTCACTCCCGCACATGCGCGCGGGAGCCTCCAGTCACAGCATGGTGTCAGTGGAGAAAGGGCACGGAGGCTGTTTCTACACTGTGCATGTGCCGAAATGACGTTGGCACATGCAGAACACTGCATATCTCCTGAACCGTGCAGGTTTGGGAGATATCCAGGGCACCTACAGGTAAGCCTTATTCTAGACTTACCTGTAGGTTAAAGTGGTTGTCACAAGTTGACAACCACTTTAAGTGATGAAGGTGCCTTTGACCCTCTGAATAAACGCCATTTTATGATTCTCTGAAAGTGTTGGCGGGTCTTGACTGATGGGTAGAACAGGGAGCAAAATCAGGATCCAGGCTGAGGATCAAACACAAGAAGTCAGGAACTAAGGAAGAAGCGTGATTGAGATCAAGCCAGGGTCAAACACAGGGTATCAATAAGGAACAAGGCAGGAGCAGGTCAGTGGAGCAAGCCGGAGTCAGAGCCAGGGGAGAAACCAGAACAAGTCAGGGGTAAGCCAGGTCGGAAATGGGTAATCAAGCAGAAGCCCAAGGCACAGAAACACAGGATACTAAGGCTGGCAGTAATCCAACAATTTGTGAGAGGAGCTTCTGCCCGAGCTTCTGCCCTTATATAGGCCAGTGGACGCTGGCAATTAGCGCACTTTGTTTGTGCCTTTGCACATGAAAATTTGCCACTGCATGCTGCTCGCTAATGTGCATGCGTGAATTAGCACAGTCATTCTGGATATTGGCATGTTTACCAGGTCTTCTACGAAATCTTCCCTGACACCTCCTCTTCTAGGTTTCCCCACTGGCGCCCCCAACTCTCCCCCTCCACCCACTGCTCCCATGCTATTGGATTCATAGGTCCTTGCTCCTGAGCATGTTGACACACAAAGTGTGGCCTGCCCCCTCCTCACTGGTTGTTATTGACAGAAACAGGAGCCATATCAAACAAAACCAAAGAATTCCAAGTGCAACTTACCGACCAGCCTGCGACCAATAAAATTCACCTGTTTGACAGTAGTGTTTAAAAACAGGGAATTGGTTACACACATTTTCAAGTGCATGCGTAAGCTGCAGGGCAGTGTTAATTTTGGAAGCAAATTTTGATTTTGTTTTAGTCTTAGTCTTAGGACTAAAATGGCATTTTAGTTTTAGTCCCATTTTAGTCTTCTGCAATTGTTTTAGTCGTATTTAGTCGACTAATTCTCCAGGACATTTTAGTCGACTAAAATCTCCAGTACATTTTAGTCAACTAAAATCATTTTAGTTGACTAAAATCTAATGGGTGTAGTTAAATTATAATGCATTTCTCTACAATTTCCAAACTCATTATATACTGCTGGATTGAAAAATCTAATATGTGATTATTTATGGTATTGAGGTATGAACATACACTACAGACCAGTGTTCATTTTGATGTCAAATTTCAATTTCGTTTTAGACTTAAGCCCCACACACGCGGTACAACGGTCGTACAACCAGCTTGTTGTACGATCATCCTACCGTTAATACGCGCGATTACAACATCTGTTGTACAACGGAAGTTGGATGAGCAGACTAGAAAACTTTGGTTTAACAACAAGAGGTTGTACGACCGTTGTACCATGTGTACAGAGAAGTTGGTCCAACAAAGCTGTACGTGCAAAACATGCATGCTCAGAAGTCAGGAAGGCTCGGAAGTGTCCATTCTGGGAAACCTACGTTCCTAATTAACAAATCACATTCACCTGAACTTCCTCTTTATACGCTCGTAACACGTCACCACGTTAGGCTTGGTTGTACGATCGCTTAGTGCATGTCAATATGCGAGACACAACAGCCGACATATGATTTTGGACATCTGGCCGTACGACCGTCGCACCGTGTGTACGGGGCTTAAGTCTTTTGACTAAAATGCCAATTTAGTTTTAGTTGTATTTTAGTCATCTCAATTGTTTTAGTTTTAGTACTAAAATGTTTTAGTCTACGAAATGAACACTGCTGCAGGGCCGACAAGGCTCCCTGTGTACTGCAGACCTATCTCTATATAAGATTCTTCACAATGGAAGCACATGCAATTTAATGGATAGATGAGGGGCAGGTGAATGGAGGAGCCCAACCTTCCTTAAAGGTACAGGGACAGACTAGACACCCAGCACATTGCACAATGGTGGCTAGGGTGCCAGTGTGTCACCTGCAAAGTCAAAAATACAAAGAAATGTCACTGCCCCCACCTATAACTGGCCTCCACAGCAAGGAGCTCTGGAAGGGCAGACATATCAAACAAAACCAAAGAATTCTAAGCTCAACTTACCGACCAGCCTGCAACCAATCAAATTCACAGTAGTGTTTAAAAACAGGGGATTGGTTACACACATTTGCAAGACATTCTGCTCTCAAGCTTCCTTGTTACCTCTTCCCATGCTCATCTCCAGGATTTCTCCTGAGCATTTCCCATCCTCTGGAACTCTCTACTTCAACCTGTCTTCCTATCTCCTACTCTTGCTGCCTTCAGACAACCACTGAAAACGCATCTCTTCTGGGAAGCCTACCACACCTCCAGCTAATTTTTTACCACTTCCATCAGCTCACTCCCCACAGTTAGAACCTTTTGTACCACCTGCCCCCCTATTAGATTGTAAGCTCTTCTGAGCAGGGCTCTCTTAATCCTCTTGTTTTCTACTGTATTGTACCTGTATTGCCCCCCTTTTATATTGTAAAGCGCTGCGCAAACTGTTGGCGCTATATAAATACTGAATAATAATAATAATTTGCAAGTGCGTGCGTAAGCTGCAGGCCCAGAAACAGGAGCCAATCTCTTTTGCTGCTGTCTCTGAGCCAATGAGGAGGGAGAGAGCCAAGAGTGCCGCTGGTCTCGGGGACTTCGCTGGGTCAATGTAAGGCTCGGGTAAGTATGCAGAGGGGCAGCTGCACGCAGAAGGTTTTTTTACCTTAATACAAGGAATGCATGAGGCTAAAAAACCTTCTAGCTTTGTAACCACTTTAACCACTTGCCGACCGCCCGCTGCAGTGTGACGGCGGCAAAGTGGCTTCTTAACGCAAATCGCTGTCACCTGACAGCGGCCGCGATAACTAGTATTGTGAGAACGCTCACTGTGTTCTGGGGGGGCCAGGGAGCAGGTAGGGCGGACTCGATCTCCGCCGGCTACCCGCGATCCCCCCCCCCCGGTGCGTCAGAATGGAGGTCCGTGTATGTAAACACGGATCTCCGTTCTGACAGAGAGGGAAGGGCTGTGATCAGAGGCTTCCTGTATGTGGAAGCTGTGTTCACTCCCCTCCCCCAGCCAGCCCCCATACAGTTAGAACACACTAAGGGAACACAGTTAACCCTTAAAGTGCCCCCTCCAGGTTAACCCCTTCACTGCCAATGGCATTTACACAGTAATCATGCATTTTTATAGCACTGATCGCTGTATAAATGCCAATGGTCCCAAAAAAGTATCAAAATGGTCCGACATGTCCACTGCAGTACCGCAATACTCCTAAAAGTCGCAGATCGCCACCATTACCAGTAAAAAATAAAAAAAATAAAAACCCCAGAAATGAATTCTCATCATTCATAAAAGCGTAAACTTTTGCAAAATTGTCGCTCTTTTTTTGTTTATAGCGGTAATCAGAAACTACGCAGAGGTGATCAAATACCACCAAAAGAAAGCTCTATTTGTGGGAAAGAAAGGACGCAAATTTAGTTTGGATACAACGTCGCACGACCGCAAAATTGTCAATGAAAGCAACGCAGTGCCGAATCGCAAAAAGTGCTCTGGTCCTAAAGGGCGAAATCCTTCCTGGGCGAAGTGGTTAAATGACTTTTAACAAATACAAAACTTTATAATGCTTTTTCATCATTCACTTGTATTTCATTTCAGCTTATAACAGTGAACTTACAAGCATGATCTTTCCAACACCTTCTTCTTTCTTTCTTTTTTTTTTTTTTTAATATATTTCTTAAGAAAGCAGAAAACAATCCCCCCTCCTTTTATAAGACGGGAAGCATCTGCCTTGAAGGTAATGTTTTATAAAGCCATAGAACAGCAGCGCGACAAGCTTCCGTAGTCACTGGGGAGCCCAGATCTCGGATCAGATGGCCCTCTGATTCCTTTTTATTCCCGTGTTTGCCTTCTTCGCGCCAGGAATGACATGCCACTGATGAAGGAACCAATTTCTTTATTTCCTGTCCTGCCTGCTGCTGGCAGCTGCTGCTCATAGCTGCTCCTTGCTCAATGCGTACAGATATCTGCCAAAGCTCTGTAACATCCTTGTTCGTCTGCCAGTGCTGGCCAAGGACAGAGTCTTAACGAGCGGGTAGGTGTTTAATTAAAAGCCTGTGACAGAAACACTCAGAGGCGGTCAGCTAACATACTAGGAATAAATGGAGTTCATAAAATCCAAAGAGGTAAATGTCAAAGCTGCGTTATTTATACCCCGGACGGTTCCAAAATTTGTATATCAGGCGTCTATCATTTTCAGGTGTAGTAGCCAGTGCAGGCTTTTTTTCTGCGTCTTGTTACATTTCACAGCGCTGACATATTGGAGCTGTGATATTAGGGACTCGGTAATGCCGGACTGTGGTCGTTTGATAGCGGAATAACAAAACAGACATTCCGGACGCTATGTTCTGGCAGCACAAAAATGAGATGTTTGAAATAGTTTTTCCTTTTTCCATTATTTGAATTGAGAGGAGACATTTTCAAAGGGTTGGCTGGAATATTTTCAGCAGGTTGTGTTAAAAAATAACCGTAGTGGATCCTAACCGTACAGGCGATGTAGGAGTAGCAGAAATACTGCAGTAAGCTTGTGGGAGGCAGCAATATTTTGGTGTGTGGAGAGGTCAGATGATGCAATATGAATATATAGGGTTGAGATATAGATAAAAGGAGTTGGAGCCAATAGTTGAGTTCACGAGTAGGCCATTTATTACCCATCGGCACATACACTTTGACAAAACAAGGCTTGCAAATCCTTTGGTACCAACCACTAAGTTAGTGTTTGTTAATATACTTTTTGGATGGAAATACACTACATTACCAAAAGTATTATGACACCTGCCTTTACACGCAAATTAACTTTAATGACATCCCAGTCTTTGTCCGTAGGGTTCAATATTGAGTTGGCCCAACCTTTGCAGCTATAACAGCTTCAACTCTTCTGGAAAGGCTGTCCACCAGGTTTAGGAGTGTCTATGGGAACGTTTGACCATTCTTCCAGAAGTGCATTTCTGAGGTCAGACACTGATGTGGACAAGAAAGCCTGGCTCCACTCGAATTTATCCCAAAGGTGTCTATAGGGTTGAGGTCGGGGCTCTGTGCAGGCAAGTCAAGTTCCTCCACCCCAAACTCGCTCAGTGTCATCCCAAATGTATATATGGACCTTGCTTTGTGCACTGGTCCAAATTATTTGGTGGAGGGGATATTATGGTGTGGGGTTGTTTCTCAACGGTTAGAATTGGCCCCTTAGTTCCAGTGAAGAGAACTGTCAGTATACCAAGACATTTTCGACAATTTCTTGCTCCCAACTTTGTGGCAACAGTTTGGGGATGGTCCCTTCCTGTTCCAACATGGCTGCGCACCAGTGCACAAAGCATACAGACATGGATGAGTGAATTTGGGGTGGAGGAACTTGACTGGCCTAAACAGAGTCCTGACCTCAACCGGATATAACACCTTTGGTATGAATTAGAGCGGAGACTGCAAGCCTCGGCTTCTCGTCTACATTAGTGCCTGACCTCACAAATGCGCTTCTGGAAGAATGGTCAAACATTCCCATAGACACACTCCTAAACCTTGTGGACAGCCTTCCCAGAAGAGTTGAAGCTGTTATAGTTGCAAAGGTTGGGCCAACTCAATATTGAACCCTACGAACTAAGACTGGGCTGCCATTAAATTCATGTGCATGTAAAGGCAGGTGTCCCAATATTTTTGGTAATATAGTGTATGTAAGTAAAATGGTACATAAGATGCTATTTATATCCTAAGAATGGTAACATACAGTATATGTAAGGTTAATTGGCTCCTGTCTAAATTGGCCCTAGTATGTGTATGTATAAATGTGAGTTAGGGACCTTAGATTGTAAGCTCCTTGAAAGCAGGGACTGGTGTGAAAGCGCAATATATATGTAAAGCACAGGGTAAATTGATGGCTCTACCTATAAAAAATAAATAAATAAATAGTGTGATATACCAAACCAACAAGTGGTTTCCTGGGCCATAAAAAGCAATAATAATAAAAAGCACAATCATACAGTGTGAAGACCGAACTATGGAGAAGATGCAACAAAAATTACACAACACAGGGGACAAAGAAGTTTACAGTCAGTTAGAATTGTGTATCTTAAGCAGTCAGTTGGGCTGTGATACATATTTAGTGTACGGAGAAGCAGATTTACTTCAGAAAGGGAAAATCAGTGTGGGTTTGTGTGCATTTGCGTGGCCACACGGCTACCCGAGGCGAACGTTTGTACCGACGGCTGTGACGCTCTGGATGTGGAGGAGAGGAGCGTTGGAGGGCCGAGCGGTAGGACTATCTGGCTAAATGAAACTTGCTGTTTTAAAGTGTTTTTAATGTAAGCGCAATCGGTGCTGTTTGAATAAATGTCTATACCTTAAGTGATACACTATGAGGGTCTTTCTTGCTTGTTCCCCATGATTATACATGCTGGAGAGGAACGAGTGCCTGTGGATGCGGTTCTTGGGAAGGTCATTGTGTGATGAGCCCCCTCTATTCTTGGAAAGATGAGCCTATCTATCTTTGACCACTGGTGAGCCCCCAATGTGTGCACACGCATGTGGTGACCGATGGTGAAGGATACGCTATCAAAAACAGCATAGCTGCACGATTTAAGGAGGATTTATCTCTGCACTTTATTCAATGTTGCACAATTGATTTTTTTTTTTGCACCACCACCTTGGTTTTTGCATTTAAGTGATTGAAGGTGAAGGACTCAGCTTTGAAGCAAGTTGGCTGTTTGATTCAAGGAGGACATACCTTTGCACTTCATTGAGGATTGCACTGTTGAGACTTTTTTGCACTAGCACTTTGTTTATATTTTTTGCACTAAATTGTTTTGCACAATATATATCCAGTTTTAGCACTGCTTTCACTATCACGGATATAGCTGACCTTCTGAGTTTTTTATATATTTATAGCAGCTGCTTTATTTCTATTTTTAATCACTTTATATATTTGTTAATAAGGAGCGCAGTGTTACTGTTCTATTAATAATTAAGGCATGTCAGGGTAAACTCTAGAGCAGGGGTGTCAAACTCAATTTTATTGTGGACCACATCACATTACGGTTTTCCTCTAAGGGTCGGTTGTATCTGTAAAACTAGATATCTAGAGCACCCCACGCCCATCAGATGTCAAAAGCCCCCTCACCATCAAAGGATTCAAATAATTGTTTTCCCCACTGTATAGTGAATTCAGAGTCCTGGGTTTAGTAACACTTTAACCCCTCTCACTGGCCAGTAGAACACCAGACATTGGCTAGTGTTGGGGCCCAAGATTACATTGAAATGCTCTTAAAAAAGTGTTTTTATAATACCATCGGTAAGGGGAGGGGATCTCCAGCAGTCTTTTGGGGCGCAGCACTAAAAACCCCCCGGGTGGTCACTTACCCCATTTAGGTGGTGGGCTTTGGGCTGCCGTGTTTTTCAGCATGGCGGGCAGAACCCATCTAGTTGGCGGAGTGCAGGCAGCGGCTCCAGTGTCTGCTCCTCCAGCAGCTTCCACCGTTCGCCTCCATTCACTTCCTCCCAAGTGCTAGGCGTCCAATAGGGTCACCTGATGCTTTGGTCAATCAGGAAATGGGTCTCAGTCCCGCCTTCTGATTGGCAGGGAGGAAAATTTAGTGTGAATACAGTGAATATTCATTCGTTATCTTCACACAATTCGGTGGGATTGGGGTGCAGTGCTCTGTGCCCCCCGAGCCCACCCTTTTTTGAAGCCTATTAGAGCCTCTGGCTCTATTCACATGCTTCAAAAAAAAACCTCCCCCCATTGGAATCCATAGTCCGGCGCCCCGTATATAGATCAGGGGGCCGGATGCATGGATGGGGGGCGGCACCCGTGCGCCCCTAATGGACGGGCCGCCGCTGGTCCCCAAACTGAAACAACCAATCAAAATCCTCCTGGCTGGCTGTTAGTGGTAGGTTAGTGGTAGGTTCTGTCCCTTTCCTGCACTAACAGCCAATTAGTGCTCAGTCCTTCATCTTCCTCCTGAAGCTGCCACTTATGTAGGAAGGAGAGTAAAAAAAATGTCCTGCTACTGTTTATTCTCAACACTGCAGGGCAGGATTTAAAGAGCCCTGTAGGAGGATTTAAAGTAAATCTGTAAAACATAAAAATACAAATAACTTCAATAAAGCTATTCTTTTTTATGGAGGATGTGCAAATATGTGATGATTTTAAGAAAACAATAGGCAAAAAAAAGCCCATGCAAACAAAACACGTTTCCTTCTTGTTTGATTAACATCATCAATTTACTGACTGGCATACATGATAAAACCGCTTCTCCTTTATCGCAATTGCCTTTATGACGGTTCAAGTGTGGCAAGAGGGAAATAGTACGAGACACATGTGTGCGAGCTACCTGCTTGTGGAATGAATGGATGCAGTTACAGCCTAATGATTGTACACAGTGTCCCTATAGGCACGCAGGCAATTTAGAGCTTGCAAACCAGGCCTGCTTCATGCTATATTTCAGAAGCAACGCGTCCCATTGTAAAAGCCGCAGCAGAAACAAACAATGATAGTTTATTGCGAAGCTGTTTTACTGTAATGAGTATTGTGGGGAATATTGAAAAAGATCTTTGGCTGAGCCAAAAATGAATTTGTAAGTCATAAAGTGTCCTACCTTGAAATTAACACCGACCCCTTCATTGCTAGAGTGGTCAACATAGACCCGACTTTTCCATGGGTAGTGGGGTTACTTTGGATTTTATTTATATAAATGGAAGAAAATGTTTCAGATTTATCGGAAAGAATACTTTTAAGGCATGATTAAAGGCTATTGTTTTCCCAGTGTGATGAATCAGGCTGCTTGCATTTTCTGGAGGAGGAACGACCGTCAGTACAAGGAAGTGTTCCTATTTCTCACAATGTTTGTTTTAAATACAATGACCACCATGGAGGCGCTCTGGATAATCCACCTCAGCGTATTATTTGTGTCAGTCTCATTTTATGTTTTTCACACCCACACGCAGATGTATATTACACATAATATAATCTTCAAGCAATTTTTTTTTTGCCATTTATTTCCCTGGTGGGCCTTTCACACCACGGTCAAGTTCAAAGTGCTGAGGTGGAACAATAAAAGATGCAAGGGCAGGAAGTACTCTAAATCAGCTGTTTCAGTTTAAAGGAGAGCTTTAGTCTACCCCTGGGTGCAGAGGCAAGCCCTATAATAATTGGGATAAGATGTTTGAAGGATATAAGAGTTCAAATAAAAGAAAAGTCTTTACCCCTTTCAGGACTAGCTTTGTGGGTCACAGTTGCCAATATTGTTTGGATGGCAAAAGATGGGGCACTACTGGGGACATGATGTCAAACTGCTTAGGACACAAGTTGCAATGTGCCCAGTGCAAATAAACAGCTTGTACACTAATGGCTCGTACACACGGGACGACGATCGTGCGCACGACCGTGTTGAATCGTACGTTGACGGTCGTATGTAGCCTACTGACATGCCCACGACGGTCGTACATACAACTTGCGGCCGGCCGAACGTGATGACGCGAACGAGCGTATAATGAGGAAGTAGCGTCACCTTTTGGGCTCCTTCATCTAATTTCATGTTAGTTGTTTAGCACAATACAACTTTGTTGAACACAGCTGCTCTACACACGACTCAACGGTTGTATGCGAGCTTGTTGACACGACCAAGTTTTCTAGTCTGCACATACAACTCCCATGAACGACCATCGTATGTTCAACTGTTGAAAGCACGGCCACAGACGATCGATTCTGCATGCAACGGTCGTGAGTACGACGTGTTGAACACGATTGTCGTCCCGTGCGTACGAGGCTTTAGGGGCACTTTATAAAGTTGCTTTAAGAAAATAAGAAAAAAAAGGCATATAAGGGAGAGCAGTTGTCAGTTTGTGGTTGTCAGATACAGTTGTGTTAGACTGGGCACTACTTGGGACATCATGTCAAACTGTATAGGACTCAGGATGCAAAGGGCCCAGTGCAAATAAACAGTTTGTACACTTAGGGGTCTATGTATAAAGTTGCTTTATATGGCCAAAGCTATTTTGGCTATACTTCTCCTGTGGGTCGCAGGGGTGTAGTTTGTTCTGCACTTCTGTGACCCATTTTCAGAGGACAATGGGCTATAATGTTGTGCTGAACACCCCTCAGTTTGGTTCGAACCAGAACTCCCGAACATGGAAAAACTTCGGACCCAAACTGCGAACCCTATTAAAGTCTATGGAACCTGAACTTGAAAAACAAAAGTCCCCATTTTGAAGGCTTATATGGAAATTATTGGCCATAAAAAGGGTATGGGGGGCCTTGGCATTGCCCTGGGGGACATGTTCAATGCAAATACATTTAAAAAAAAAACATTTTTTTAAAGGAGCAGTGATTTTAATGATGCTTTAAGTGAAATAATAAAAATGAAAAATTCCTTTTAATATAGTGCCTGGGGGGTCCCCTTAGTCTGCTTGTATGGTGGTGCATCTGTACAATGTATAGAACCTACTGCAGCAAACTTGACATGTATAAAAAAAAAAAGACATTTAAATTGATTTTCCCAGCTGCAAGCGTTCTTGAAAAAAAAAAAAACATTGCCAGCAGTACAAAAATGTAAAAAAAACAGTGTGCCCCCCCCCCATACCTGGTGGCCTGTTATGGATTTTAAGGGGTACTTCCATGCCAAAATTAAAAAAAGAAAATGGTGTGGGGTCCCCCACAATATCCATACCAGCCGATAAGCGAGCGCCTCCCCGGACCATACAGACCACATGCCCTCAACATTGAGGGGGTGCTTTGGGGCAGGGAGCGTTGCAGAATCTGGAAGCTCCCTTTAACAAGGGAGCCCCGAGATCCCGGCCTCCCCATGTGTACCCCTACATTGTACAAAAATAAAAAAACAATGTCCCCCGAAGTAGATCCATCATCAATCATGACACGTGGCACCCACGGGACTTGAACAAAAAAGGCTCCGCCCGCGACCAAGACTACTGCCGTCTGCCTACTCCGCCATCTAACAGTTCTTAAATCGGTAAGGGGTGAAGCCCCTTGTAATGCCACCAATCAATGCATGCTGATGCATGGCGTCACATGGGGGCGATATGCCAGACATATCATTTGGTGTTGAGGGTAAATACAGTATCTCACAAAAGTGAGTACACCCCTCACATTTTTTGTAAATATTTTATTATATCTTTTCATGTGACAACACTGAAGAAATTACACTTTGCTACAATGTAAAGTAGTGAGTGTACAGCTTGTATAACAGTGTATAACAGTGTAAATTTGCTGTCCCCTCAAAATAACTCAACACACAGCCATTAATGTCTAAACCCCTGACAACAAAAGTGAGTACACCCCTAAGTGAAAATGTCCAACTTGGGCCTAAAGTGTCAATATTTTGTGTGGTCACCATTATTTTCCAGCACTGCCTCCAACCTCTTGGGCATGGCGTTCCCCAGAGCTTCACAGGTTACCAGTCCTCTTCCACTCCTCCAT
This sequence comes from Glandirana rugosa, assembly GCA_018402905.1. NCBI lineage: Eukaryota > Metazoa > Chordata > Amphibia > Anura > Ranidae > Glandirana > Glandirana rugosa. The sequence goes on along the minus strand of BLSH010349343.1, from coordinate 646,066 downwards.
GACAACATCACGGAGCTGGTGGATGTTAGAGATCTTGCGCTCCTCCACCTTCCGTTTGAGGATGCCTTACAGATGCTCAATAGGGGTTAGGCCTGGAGACATGCATGGCCAGTCCAAGTTCTTCACCTTTACCCTCAGCTTCTTTAGCAAGGGAGTGGTTATCTTGGAATACTGCCCTGCAGCCCAGTCTCTGAAGGGAGAGGATCCTGCTCTGTTTCAGTATGTCACAGTACATGTTGGCATTCATGGTTCCCTCAATGAATTGTAGCTCCCCAATGTCGGCAGCACAAATGCAGCCCCAGACTATGACACTCCCACCACCATGCTTGACTGCAGGCAAGACACACTTGTCTAGGTACTAAGTTTATCAGCTTATCAGACCACAGGACATGGTTCCAGTAATCCATGTCCTTAGTCTGCTTGTCTTCAGCAAACTGCAGGCTTTCTTGTGCATCATCTTTAGAAGAGGCTTCCTTCTGGGATGACAGCCACGCAGACCAATTTGATGCAGTGTGCAGCGTATGGTCTGAGCACTGACAGGCTGACCCCCCCACACCTTCAACCTCTGCAGCAATACTGACACCATTGATAACTCTATTTCCCAAAGACAACATCTGGATATGGCGCTGAGCATGCGCACTCAACTTCTTTGGTCGACCACGGCGAGGCCTGTTCTGAGTGGAATCTGTCCTGTTAAACCACTGTATGATCTTGGCCACCATGCTGCAGCTCAGTTTCAGGGTCTTGGCAATCTTTTTATAGCCTAGGCCATCTTTATGTAGAGCAACAATTCTTTTTTTCAGATCCTCAGAGAGTTGTTTGTCATGACGTGCCATGTTGAACTTCCAGTGACCAGTATGAGAGAGTGAGAGCGATAACACCAAATGTAACACACCTGCTCCCCATTTATACCTGAGACTTTATAACACCAATGGGTCACATGACACCGGGAAGGGAAAATGGCTAATTGGGCCCAATTTGGACATTTTCATTTATGGGTGTAATCACTTTTGTTGCCAGCGGTTTAGACATTAATGGCTGTGTGTTGAGTTATTTTGAGGGGAGAGCAAATTTACATTGTTATACAAGCTGTACAATCACTACTTTACATTGTAGCAAAGTGTCATTTCTTCAGTGTTGTCACATGAAAAGATATGATAAAATATTTACAAAAATGTGAGGAGTGTACTAACTTATGTGAGACACTGTAATTCAATTTTAGTCTAATTTGACCATAACACCTTTTCCCATATGGCCTCAGAATCTTCAAGGTGCGATTAATGTGGTCAGATGAGGCTAAAATGCAATTATTTAGCCTCAAAACCAAATGATATGTCTGGCGGAAATCCAATACAGCTCACCACCCAAATAACACCATTCCTACAGTAAAGCATGAAGGTGGTAATATCCTGTTATGGAGGTGTTTCTCTGCAGCAGGCACTGGAACACTTGTCAGCATAGAAGAATAATCAATGGGGCAAAATACCATCAAATTCTTGAGGAAAATCTGTTGCCCTCTGCCATAAAGTTGTCAATGGGAAGAAGGTTTACCTTCCAGCATGACAATAACCCAAAGCACACAGCAAAAATGACCACACGGTGGTTAAAGGAGAAAAAGGTGAATGTCCTTGCATTGCCTAGTCAGAGCCTGGACTTAAACCCCATTGAAAATCTATGGAATGACTTGAAGACTGCAGTCCACAAATGGTAACCATCAAATTGACCTGAACTTGAGCAGAAGAGTGCCTAAATATTGCAAAGTCTAGATGTGCAAAGTTAGTATTGACATATCCCAACAGACTAAATGTGGTAAATAAAACAAAAGAAGGTCCAACAAAATACTGACACAATTACTATGGATGAGCTTGCATTTGTTTGGAACTGGGTTTGCATCTGAACCCGGAAGTCCTTTGTCATTCTTGGCCCAATGAGCTCTGGGCAGGGGATTACCACCCTGCAGCTGATGCTACAAAGGGGCAGGGATGATCAGGATATCATTGACCTAACATGGTCATGGACATTGGTCAAAGTCAATGACCTAAGATGGGCATGCGGCCATAGTAGGTCAATGATGTCACAAGCATTCCCGCCCCTGTTTAACGTCACCTGCAGGGTAAGGGATTACCTATCCATAGCTCACTGGGCCAGGAATGAAAGCTGGTTCGGACCTGATCCTGGTTCCAAACAAATGTAAGCTCATCCCTACTCATCACATACTAGAAAAGACCAATGAGACTCTCCATATTTGAAACACACAGCTCCACTATCCAGCAAAGGAAAAGTAGAACTTTTACTTAAAGCGGAACTAAACTCTCTCAATCAACATTAGCTATTTTTAATCCTTATGCTGCTAGCTTTAGTGAATAGATAGGAGGGTGTCTTAGATGTACTTGTTTTAAACTGTTTTTTTTTTGGCCTAGGCCAAAATAATGTCATACATCTCAGGAGTCTTCATTGGCATTTTTTTCTTTCATCTTGAGGAGGGGAGGAAGGGTTTTCTCAGCTAAGCACATCCTCCTGCCTGCATGCCTGAGCTAAGGGCAGATGGATTCCATGAAGTAAATACTACATGAATCATCTGCCCTTACTCAAGATGGCCGTGGCTAGAACTGCTGGGGGGGGGGGGGGTTAAAGTGATTTCTCAACAAAATAAATCATGGAGACATGGATGGATGGGGGAAATTGCCTTGAACATTAACATTAACTAAATAGCATTTTCAGTTTGTGGTGCTCAGATACAATTGAGTTCCGCTTTAACCCTTCTGTAATGGATCTCGTGCAGCAGGTGCTCATTCTTATGTGCATGTGCAGATTCAAGAGCATAGAAGCCCAAGGCAGGCAAGGACTAAAATTGGTGCATACATGTGGGCATGTGCGCATACACATAGGCGTGCAATCGCATCCACAGATTCTGGTGGCCAGCAGCCTATTTAAACTGCCTGGCTTCAGTGCTGGATTGTCTTCAGCTTTGGTTCCTGTTCCCAATTTCGCCTTGAGTTAACATAGACTCGTGGTGTTTGACTTTTACGATAAATCAATTACAATTACAAGTTCCGTTAAAGGGGGTAGGTAGGTACAGAGGTACTAAATAAAACAACTCTTTAG
>BLSH010349343.1:623472-642951 GCA_018402905.1 Glandirana rugosa | reverse complement strand
GTAAATGCTACATGCATCATCTGCCCTTACTCAAGATGGCCGTGGCTAGAACTGCTGGATGGGGGGGGTGGGGTTTAAAGTGATTTCTCAACAAAATAAATCATGGAGACATGGATGGATGGGGGAAATTGCCTTGAACATTAACATTAACTAAATAGCATTTTCAGTTTGTGGTGCTCAGATACAATTGAGTTCCGCTTTAACCCTTCTGTAATGGATCTCGTGCAGCAGGTGCTCATTCTTATGTGCATGTGCAGATTCAAGAGCATAGAAGCCCAAGGCAGGCAAGGACTAAAATTGGTGCATACATGTGGGCATGTGCGCATACACATAGGCGTGCAATCGCATCCACAGATTCTGGTGGCCAGCAGCCTATTTAAACTGCCTGGCTTCAGTGCTGGATTGTCTTCAGCTTTGGTTCCTGTGTTCCTGATTCTAATCCATGTCTGCTCACCTTGTTCCTGACCTGGCTACGTATGACACTTCTCTTGGATCACCCCTGCCTGTTATATCTGCTTCTCGCTTACGTTACTGACCCCGACTTGGATATATGACCAGATCTCTGTTTCCTGATTTGGTACCCCACCGCCAACATGTAACCGACTTCTGCCTGTTCCCAATCTTGAATCTGATCCTGTTTCTGCACTTGTCTGCCTGGCTCCCACTGAACAAGACTTGTGACCAGACCCCACATCACCACTGGAAGGACTTTTGTGTCTTCAAGCTCCAGCTCACTCCTACAGCTTCCAGGCACCTGCTACCTTCCACTGCCCTAGCAGTCCCACGTACGTAGGTACATGACACCTTCCCACTGGTACACCCCGTGTTGGCTAGCGTTGAAGCCCAAGATGACATTGCAGTGCAGTGTTTTTCTTTCAAATAGTTTTTATTAAAGCAAAGTGCACAGAGTAAAAAGCAATGTCGTACAAGGACAAATAGTGGTGCATCTTATCCATTCATAAAATACAGTTGAAAAACCTTGAAAATCTTTTGCAATAGAGTATCACATAACTCTTGAGAAGGATACATCGACCTCATGTACATACTACAAAAAGTAGAACGTCATACTGTATATTTATAGCTGTACACTACTATAATTATGCAACAACTTTATAACCACATATAAAATAACATATTATAAAAGGAAACTAAAACTAATAGGAAACACTGAAATTAAACACCACAGAGCACTAGTACACATTTAACCACCTAATTGGATCATGGGACTAGGGTTTCTATGGCTGGGATGAAGTGGAAATTTTCATCCAGCAGCTCCACGCAGCTTCATGAGCCGCCAATCTACCTGAGGACAAAGCAAAAGCCCTTTCATATTGATGAGCTGCATTAAACCTATGTATTATCTCAGATAAATTGGGGGTATTGGTTTGGTTCCAAAATGAATTGATCATTAATCGAGCAGCCACCAACATGTGAGAAACTACGATTCTAAATTGCACAGGAATTTAATCCATTGATACGTTTAGAAGCAATAAATCTGGAGATGGTGAAAGGAATAAACCAGTGGTTTGAGACAATAAGGAGAAAACCTCATTCCAGAAGCTCCGTAAGCTTCTGCATTCCCATAAAATGCATATTAGGTAGAGTTGAGCGAATCCGTGGATGTTCGGGTTCGGTGGGTTCGGCCGAACTTCAGAAAAAAGTCTGGGTTCGGTACCGAACTTGACCCAAACTTTACACCGAACCCCATTGAATTCAATGGGGACCCAAACTTTTCGGCACTAAAATGACTGTAAAAGAGTCCTGGAAAGTGCTAGAGGGCTGAAAAATGCTTTTAGAACAATAATCTGTCCCTTACAGCAACAGCAGGAACCTGACCCTATAGAACTAGGAGATGATTTTAGAACAATAATCTGTCCCTCTAAGCAGTAGACTCTACCTAGTCCAGTCAGATCTTTCTGTAATGCAGGATGAGATCTGCAATCTGTCCCTAAAAGTAGTAGTAGTAATCTCTACCTATCTATCTATCTGCAATCTGTCCCTAAAAGCAGTAGTAGTAGTAGTAATTTCTACCTATCTATCTATCTGCAATCTGTCCCTCACAGCACCGGCAGCATCCTCTCCCTACACTACCCAGAGAGCATGTGACATGCAGCACTGTGACTCCAGCCTCATATAGAGGCTGGGTCACATGATGCACTGGAGTAGTGTATGTGAACAATTTGTAGTTTTGTGTTCAAACAGCGCTTGCAGTGTAGTCTATAGTATTTTAGTCTGGGTGATTGAATAAAAATTTTTTTTCAGTGCGTTCTCTCTTCTAATAAATATTTCACATAGGTGCAAAAGGTGCATATAGGTAGGTAGATATTGCTAGGCTCATCTGATCTTTTTTTGGACCTCTGAAGCAGGAAGGAACTTTAAACCCTCTGGAGGGACAGGTTTAGACTATCTGTCACAGAGACACAAAAGGAAGAGCGAGACAAGGGAGAGGATAATCACATCCATAGGTCGGATTGTAGACCTAAAGCGATTCCTGACTTCTCTACACCGTACGGTGTGAGAGTCAAAGAACTCTGGTAAGCAGGGCACCATACCCTGAGTTATTATTATTATTTTTCACCATCACTTAGCACTGTGAATGAATCACGAGCACTTTAAAGCATAAAGAACTACTTCAAGCAAAAATAGTCTGAAACTGAAGCAGCACTCAGTCACTTTTGGAATTTCTGGACTTTCACTAAAGAAGTTATTTTGGCACAGAGCACAGCACTTATTCTTGGACTTATATATTTATTCTTTATTTTAATCGCAGTATATAATATCTATTTTATTTATTTAAAATTGTATTTCAGTATATAATATGTATTGCCCTATTGCACCTATGTGAAATATTTATTAGAAGAGAGAACGCACTGAAAAAATTTTTTTATTTAATCACCCAGACTAAAATACTATAGACTACACTGCAAGCGCTGTTTGAACACAAAACTACAAATTGTTCACATACACTACTTCATTTTTCCCAGATTTGGGCTACAACAGCAGCTCGCATACAGGTATCACATTACATACCAGAGGATACGCGCTGCCCAAGGCACACACACCTTTTGTAAACTATCCACATGATGCACTGGCCAATCACAACCATGCCATTAGTAGGCATGGCTGTGATGGCTTCTAGGGAAAACCAGTGAAACGCTTGTTGATTGGCTGCCCTGCAGCTATTCAACATGTGTGATCAAATACCCAAACACAGAACTCGAACCCAAACTTTTTTCAAATGTCCGGGTTCGGGTCACGGTCACCCCAAAGTTCGGTACGAACCTGAACTTTACAGTTCAGGTTCGCTCAACTCTAGTATTAGGTTCCCCACCTTTCCACACTGACACCAACAACACCAACATAAGGGGGAAGAGTCAGGGAAAATTCGAGATAATTTATATGTGAATAGGTAACTCCTATGCAGTATTTTCAAGTAAGTATCCCAATGATTTACACATTTTGACGTGTTAAATAAAAGGGATAAAGCTCATTCCCAGGTAGCAGGCTCATACGTTTTTTGAAACTCCCTTTCCCACTATAGCATACAGGAGGTTTTAATAAAGCTATTTTGGAAGTGCAAATACCGTTAAAATCTGGAGATTCCTACTTTTTTATATGGGTGTTTCTGTAAATCTTGCCACAGATCCCTAACTGGGTCCACTGTATTTAAATGGTGTTGACCCAGGAGATGTCAGATTTGCTACAGGTCAAATACGTTATCCACAGAAGCTCTTTTATGAACTGTATTCCTCTTTGTTCCCCGTAATTTACAGGAACATGAGGAGCAGCAAAGTGGTTTGTTAAGGAAACAAAGCATGGGGGCATGGATGGATGGGGGAGTTTGCTTTGAATATTAAAAAAATAATAATTAAATATGGTTTCATATATGACTACTTTTACATAAAATTTTCAACCATTATTAGAAGCTCTTTTACATGAAGTATATGTTATATTTTAGAAGTATTGGTCCATTATGTCAACGCTATATTTGACTTTACTATAATACTGGTACTGAAATATCAGGCTAAAGCTTTAATTTCAGAAATACTGATTCAGTCAAGCAAATGGCTTCCTGTGGGTTATGTAGATCGCATTTGCACTTTAACACACCTAGTAGTTACTGAATTGGCTAAAATCTAAGTCTATTTTTCCCTAACAAAATGTAACCTCAGGTATGTTTACAATCATTGGACAAAGTTAGCGTTGCCAGTAATGACAGCTTTTAGGGAAGCATAAAATGCTTATTTGCTAGTGTATAATGGGCATTTCTGAGCACAAAGGAGACCTATGTATGTGTTTTCAGATGCTTTCATTTCCTGTCCTGTCTAAACATTCTATTATTTTATGGTTGGGCTGTGTTTTTCAGTCTGTTTGTCGTAAAAACGTATTTGTGAATGCACCATTAGCGACAAAACATAGAATGAGTTGTGCAGAATGGCCCATTTTAACTCATCTACAGTTTACTCAAAAGTTATTTTTCTGTGCAAGAGTGCATCAAGACCACCTATGGATTCTGTTTCCTCACCGAGGATGGTTATGATCCCTCAAGCAGAGACAGAGTGGCCTGTGGCACAGCAGGAGTCATTTCATTGCCTGTGAATGAAGTCATATTCCTTTGCCAGGATGCTATTCTTGGTGGAGAGGAGATGCTTCCTTAACCCTTAACCCTGACGGCATCAGGCGATGTTCCACTGAGTTGAGAGTTTGTAGAGAAGCAACAAATTAACGCTGCTTACATAAAGTGTTTTAAGTGGTTCATAAATCATGCCCCATTATATATCTAATTATCCCCAAATATGCATTACGTGATTTTCTATGACTGATAAAGAAAACGTAACATAGAGCACTCTTTGTGATCTTTGTGTCAAATATGTTCCCTTTTTCTGCTTGTTTGGAATGCATGATGTATTTTCATTGAGCGTATGCTTTGAGTTATTTTCTCCTTTATTTATATAATTATTAATTACAGTCATTAATATAGCGCCAACAAGTACTTTACATACTATACATTCATATCAGTTCCTGACCTACGTGAGCTTACAATCTAAACTCCCTATCTCACATGCATATTTGCACAAATACTAGGGCCAATTTACCTACTAGTATGTTTTGGTGCAGCTACCAACTTACCTACCAGCATGTCTTGGTGCAGCTACCAACTTACCTACCAGCATGTCTTGGTGCAGCTACCAATGCACCTACCAGCATGTCTTGGTGCAGCTACCAACTTACCTACCAGCATGTCTTGGTGCAGCTACCAATGTACCTACCAGCATGTCTTGGTGCAGCTACCAATGTACCTACCAGCATGTCTTGGTGCAGCTACCAACTTACCTACCAGCATGTCTTGGTGCAGCTACCAATGTACCTACCAGCATGTCTTGGTGCAGCTACCAACTTACCTATTAGCATGTCTTGGTGCAGCTACCAATTTACCTACCAGCAAGTCTTGGTGCAGCTACCAATGTACCTACCAGCTTGGAGTGTGGGAGGAACCTGGAGGAAACCTATGCAAGCACAGGAAAAACATGCAAACTTCAAGCAGCTAACATCCTTGATGCTAGTATTGCAGTATTTGCCTTAAAAGGGGGAAAATGCAATAAGTTCTTCCAGCTCCTATCCCCTCCCCGTCCCCGTCCCCGACTCCCTCTCCTCTCCCCTCAGTGTCATTCATTTACAGAGTTTTGTGAATAAGAAAACTACATCTACCGTCAGCAACAACTGTTTGTAAATCTCAAAGAACTGCGTAGGGGCTAGTGAGTGTCTTCAGTTACTGTAGCTGTACTGAGTGTCTGCACATTTATTATTTTTCATAAAAGGTGAACTTCACCAATAACATATACTTATATATATTTATATATAACATAGAGTTTTACGGCTATCATATTTTTTTAACCCACCCTATTTATAATATATATATATATATATATATATATATATATATATATATATATCAGGGCTGCCTAAACCACTCAAACATATATAAATGAATACTGCTAGTTGGACATCAGGGTCACAAAGCCCAGGGGAACAATATAACAACTAAGAATGCAGCGCAGTAAGAGATTAAACAATTTGTTAGATGTAAAATCAATCCTAAATAGTCCATGAACAGATAAAATGCATGCAGACGGATCTCTAAGAGGTGCATATGATCCGCACAGGTAGTGAGCAATCCCTCCACCAGCTAGTGTGCACGCTCACCTTACTATATGACCCCAGTTCTACTAGAGGGTCAAATGCACTTGCCCACAGAGAGGTGACAAATATGCTGTGTTCCTGCTGCTACAGAGATTGGGATACACACACACACACACACATATATATATATATATTTGACCACTTCCTGCCCAAGGCCGTCATATGACGTCCTGGACTTTGAGTGGAGATATCTAAATGATGCCTGCAGCTGGCAGGTATCATTCAGATATCCTTTTTGTTCTGCCAGCGATTCCCTGCACTGTAAAAACAATCATAGCATTGCTATATTTACAGGCGGCGGGAGGGGACTCCCCCCTCCTGCCATCCTCCGGTGCCTCTACTGCTTCCTCTACTATTTACTATAGAGCTGACTGAGGACCAGACAGTCCCTGGACATCTCTATGAACTTCGGAGGCCGGGCATGACGTTATGATGTCACTTTCGGCCTCGGTAGATGTAAACACTGCCGTGTTTTAAGCCGGAAAGGTTGACTGAGATCCCAGATCTCTCCGTAAAGAGGACCTGTCATGCACTATTCCCATTACAAGGGATGTTTACATTCCTTGTAATAGGAATAAAAGTGATAAAAAAAATAAAAAAATGAAAGGGAAAGTGTAAAAAATAAATAAATAAAAAAAAAAGAAAAAAGTAAAGTGCCCCTGTTCCCGTGTGCTCGCACACAGAAGCGAGGGCATACGTATGTTGCGCATGCATATGTAAATGGTATTTGCACTCCATATGTGAGGTATCGCCACAAATATTAGAGCGAGAGCAATAATTCTAGCACTAGACTTCCTATGTAACTCTAAATTGGTAATTTGAGAAAAAGTTTAAAGTGTCACCTATGGAAATGGTACTGCAGTTTGTCGCAATCACAAGCATGTGCAATTTTAAAGCTAAATCTATTCACTCAGCACTCTTTCACATTTTACCAAAAAATTGGGGTAGATGATGTGTTTTGCTTTAATTAATCAAAGTGATTTTTTTACAAAAAATAAAATGAAGTTTGCAAAACCGGTGTGCAAATACCATGTAACAAAACAATTGTAACGATCGCCATTTTATTCCCTAGGGTCTGTGCTAAAAGAAAAAGTATAATGTTTGGGGGTTATAAGTAATTTTCTAGCAAAAAGAAAATACTGAATTATTTTTCAATCATTTTTTATTGAGTTTCAAAGTATAGAGTGAACATACAGCAGTTGAATATTGTGTCACATAGAGGTATGTAAATATCAAAGTACAAGGTGTAAAACATAAAAGATATCGAACACTCTCTTTCTTGACAATGTGGTTACAGATGGAGTCTTACAATGTGAATATGACCAGGCTTGTCTTACTGTACAGTGTTAGTATAATACTAATTTGTCTAATACTAATATGGTGCTACCGTTCAGGGCACCCTATCGGGATCAAGCTGCGCCCCGGAGGGTGCGCCATAACCATCAGACAAGCACAAGGGTTAATTATCATTCCAACTGGTACATGAGAGAGTTACAACTTAGTGGTGCCTCTATGGATCTTGTTGACACTGTTGTTAAACACAAAAGAGTAGGGGTAATGGGGAGGAAGAAGGGAAGGGGGGGCAGTCACTGAGGAAGGAGTTCACTATCCTAATTTACTTTCAACTGAACACTTGGGGTGTGTCAACCAGGGCTCCCACTTTTTCCTAAAGTAGTCAGTTGCTAGATTGGTAATGGTCATTGTTTTTTCCATTTCACATTTAAAGTTTTGTGTCGCGAGCATGTCGATTAGAGATGGTGCGTTTTCCATGGTTTTCCATTGCCTGGTAATTGTGATTTTTGCCACTAGGAGCAATTGTGTGATCAATTCTCTAAATTTGGGCGTAAGTTCATGTATACTTAAGTGCAAAAGCGCCATCTCAGGACTAGGTGCTATGTGCCGGCCACAAATGTCCAATATAATATTGAAAATTTTATTCCAATATGACGTTCCGAGATACACGTCCAAAGTATATGGTGTAGTGTGCTCGTTTCACCACATTCCCTCCAGCAGAGGGCCATGTGGGATGGGTACATTTTAGATAACTTGAACGGAGTAAGGTACCAGAGGTGTATGGCCTTCTGGAATAGTTCCCAATGGTTTGCACATCTGGATGAGGAATGGGTAATGGAGAAGGCCTTTACCCAGTGCTCATCTGGGAATGTTTTTCCCAGTGTTTTTTCCCATTTGAGTAAAGTGTTAGGTTTAGAGCGGAAATTTTGGTCCTGTAGGTTATTATAAAATAAAGTGGGAAGGGAGTGGTCTTGGAAGAAAGTATGTAGGGTGACTGGTATTTCCAGATGTAGTGGGATGGGATGTTTATGTAGAAAGGATCAAATTTTTATGTAGCTAAAGTGATCAGTAGATTGGAGATTGCGGTGGAAGGCTAGATATTGGAAGGGATGGAAGGTCTTTCCGTTATATAAGTTCTGTAGGTATGTGAGACCTTTATCTTGCCAGAAAATACTGATTTAAACTTGTAAACAAAATGTGTGAGAAAAAGCCTGGTCTTCAAGTGGTTAACATATATTTATATGTAACAGAGAGTTTTATGGCTATCATATTTTTTTTACAACTCGCCCTTTATATATATATATATTAGCATATTAAATGTAGATTAGCCAACTATCAGTGGATTATCGCAGTTTCTCTAGCTCTGTTGAAATAAGACATTAGCTGCACAGGGAGAGCATTGTTTTCAATGAGTTAAGTGACACATAAATGCATAGTGTAAAAAGTAGCAGTAAAGCACAACTGTTTTGTACCACTGCTAATGAAGAAACAGAGTCTGGATCTGCAATAAGCAAAATTGAGCAAATATGATTTGCCCCACGTACTGTACATATATATTTACAGATTTTACATGAAAATGTTTTTAATCACAAACACATTTTGATATGCTGTTTAAAGAATATATGTATATTTTTTTTTGTGTTGCAAAGCAACTGTTCTGCATTTTTCTCCTAGGTGAGAATGACATTAGTGCCTGCCTTCCTTCTGAGTTCTGCATTTGCACAGATTTTGCTTTAGTTCCCAATTCAGCCCTGTGGCACAGCTGCAAAAATCTGTGCATGCGCAAAGACAGCTATTGTGGTAGTTCCGGATTTTTGCCATCTTTTGCCCAGGTGCAAGAAATTGATGGAGCATAGGGGTGAAGATGCTGTAGGGAGCAGTGTATCAGCAGGGAGAAGTGGAGGATAGGGAAAGTATATCTGCTTTGTTTGCGTCCCCCTAGACCTAAACCAGTGAGTAGCCCTTTCAGTGTGTGCACAGCCCCACTGCAAGGGATACTTTCATCATTTCCTGGAGTTGGGCTTTAAGAGAACCTTGCTTGTCAGTTAAATATTATTCTTATTGATGGAAAACACCCTTTATTTGTTGTGTGTGGCCTCCCTGCTATGAGATCCATGCTATGTCTGGGCCAACCCATCCCATTGTCAAATATGACATTGTGGAGGAAAAATTTAGATTATACAGTGCTGCCATTTCCTTCGATGATTAAAGGAGACTTCCAGAGAGTATAATGGCAGTCTTTGAACACATACACAAGAGCTGTCATAATTCTCTATAACAGCATTATCCAGGTGTCAGGTATAGTGAGAATATAATGGCTAAGGCCAGGGGGGCGTACTGGGGCAGTCTCTCTATAATAATAAAGTGCCCCAAATTACAGATAAGGGATCTTTCCAACACTTTATATATTACATAAATGAAATTGTCCAGTCACTTCCTTACAATGCTCTGTATGATTTAAACCCTTGTTATAGGGATGATTTAAATCGGAACTCTGGCCGGAGACTCACCCCCTAATTTTAGCACCCTTCTATCTCCTCTAGCTAATTATCCATGTTAACAACAAATAAAAATAAAGTAAATGGACCCAATAATAACCTTAATGTCCCAAGTCTTCTCTCTTCTGGACTTCAGCTGCTCCCACATCTCTACATGGCGATGTGGACACTTCCTAATGGATCCATTGGCAGGACCTTCAAAGGGTCCTGAAGACTCCAGCAGCAGGGTGAAGACATCATGACAAGGGGTGACAATAAGACCAAATGGATCACTTATCACTAATGATCAGGCTTATTCTGTATATTCTGTAGAGGATTGTAAAGAAATATTAAAGTTCAGTAGTCTATGGCAACCAGTCTGAATTTTACTTACTCAGGTCGGATCTCAGAAAGACTACCTTTGATTGGTGGTCACTGTCCTTTGCACTTTATCTTTGACTTAGTCAATAAAGCCTAATAAACACAATGAGATTATCGGACAAATGAGCGTTGTTTTTTTTTTGCATGCTAGTCTTCATATCGAAAATTAAGAGGTTGCTAAAATACGAAAATTCTCGTACAAATACAAGTTTGGAAGCGATATAATGTGTTGTAGTGTATTTCTATTGCATTTTTGGGATGAAAACTGCACTGATTAAACGAAAATCGTACGATCTGGTTTCATACGAGAAAAATGTTCATGTTTGGTACTTCAGATAGTTTCTTTCTTGGGTTCTAAAAATGTGTTGGGGCATCCTTCTTCAACAACCCCCTTCAACTACCTTTGATTGGTCAATGCCCTTTGCATTTATTTAAAGCTTTCAAAAAAATGTGTTGCCATCCAAGAATGATCAGGCTTATTCTATAAAGGATTGTAAGAAAAAAATATTAAAGTTCAGTAGTATGGCAACCAGTCACAATTCTACTTACTGAACTTAGATCTTAGAAAGACCACCTTTAATTGGTTACTCCACTTTGTATGCTATTTTTGGCTTAGTGAATAAGACAGGCCATAGACAGTGTGAATTTCTTTCCTGCAATCGCAGGTTGCAGAAGAGAATGCACACGATTCCCCCATCAACACAGACAGTGCTGACAGGGGATTCCCTCCTGCCAAGACATTGTCTTTTCCTGGCGGGGGGGAGGAAGAAGCCATATCTGCTTGGAAAAGACAGTCATATTGCTGGGGGCTATAGCAGCCGCTAGCAATAATCACAGGTAAAATCTGGCTGGCTGGTTGCACCCAAGTTGATTGATCGATCAACTTGGTACATTCAGCCTACCCATACTCGGTTTGAATATTGGATGGTCCCTGCTATAGCCATCCTTAGGCTAAATTTTTAGTGTGAAAGTAACAGAATGATGTAGCATAAAACTAAATGCATCTGCTTTGTCAACTGCCATGAAATAAAGGCTGGAAACCTTCCTTTTTGGCTTCTAAAAATGTGTTCTTCTTCAACAACCACCTTCAGGCGGGAGGGGAGACATGATTGAAACCTTTAAATACATCAAGGGGGTGAATAAGGTTCAGGAGGGCAGTCTTTTCAATATGAAACCAAAATCAAGAACACGGGGACCTCAAACTAACTGGGGGGAAGTTCAAAACTAATCTTAGAAAGTATTATTTTACTGAAAGGGTGGTTGATGATTGGAATAAACTACCAACAGAGGTTGTGAGACAGTCAACAGTAAATGGCTTCAAACATGCTTGGGATAAACATAAATCTATAGTCAGACAACAAGGTTAATGTAAAAAAAAATATAAAAAATAAATAAATAAAAAAAATAAATAAATAAATAAAAAGGGGCAGACTCGATGGACTACTCAGTCTTTTTCTGACGTCACTTTTCTATGTTTCTATGTTTCAGCCACTTTGGATTGGTCTATGCCCTTTGCATTTATTTAAAGCTTTCAAAAAATGTGTGGTCACCTAACAATGATCAGGCATATTCTATAAAGGATTGTAAATAAATATTAAAGTTTAGTAGTCTATGGCAACCAGTTGGAATTCTACTTACTCCACTCGGATCTTAGAAAGACTACCTATGATTGGTCACTGCCTTTGCACGTTATTTTTTGCTTAGCGAATAAGGCTGAATTGCCAGTGTGAAAGAAAATGAATGATGTAGCATGAAACTAAATGTATCTGCTTTGTCAACTGCCATGAAATAAAGGCTGGAAACCTTCCTTTTTGGCTTCTAAAAATGTTTCCTTCTTCAACAACCGCCTTCAGCTACTTTGGATTGCTCACTGCCCCTTGCATTTAGTTTAAGCTTTCAAAAAATGTGTGGCCACCTAAGAATGGCCAGGCTTATACTATAAAGGATTGTAAGGAAATTTTAAAGTTTAGTAGTCTATGGCAACCAGCTTGTATTCTACTTACTCAAGTCTGATCTTAGAAAGATTACCTTTGACTGGTCACTCCTCTTTACACGTTATTTTTGGCTTAGTGAATAAGGCTGAATTGCCAGTGTGAAACCAACAGACTTATGTAGTGATCTGGTATCAAACAAGAAAAATTTGTATTTGTCCCTTCGGATAACTTCAGACAAAAGCTGTGTACTAACCAACAGATTATCGTACAATCGCTTCGAAAGCTGTATTTTTTTGTACGATTTTCTGATCATGTGTTCGGCCTTGAGGCTGAATTGCCAGAGAGAAAGCAGCAGAAGGATGTAGCATGAAACTAAATGTATATGTCAACTGCCTTGAAACAAAGGCTGGAAACCTGTTGGGATATCCTTCTTCAACAACCCCTTTTAACTACCTTTGATTGGTCAATGCCTTTTTGAATTCATTTAAAGCTTTCAGCCTTATTTTATGGAGGTTTTTAAGAAATATTAAAGTTCAGTAGTCTATGGCAACCAGTCGGAATTCTACTTACTCAACTCAGACAGACTTCCCTTGATTGGTCACTGCCCTTTGCATGTTATTTTTGGCTTAGTGAATAAAGCTGAAGTGTCAGGGAGAAAGCAGCAGAAGGATGTAGCATGAAACTAAATGTATATGCTCTGTCAATTGCCATGAAACAAAGGCTGGACACCTTTTTTTGGGTTCTAAAAACATGTTGGGGCATCCTTCTTCAACAACCCCTTTTAACTACCTTTGATTGGTCAATGCCTCTTTGCATTTATTTAAAGCTTTCAGCCTTATTTTATGAAGGTGTTTAAGAAATATTAAAGTTCAGTAGTCTATGGCAACCAAGTCGGAATTCTACTTACTCAACTCAGATCTCAGACAGACTTCCTTTGATTGGTCACTGCCCTTTGCATGTTATTTTTGGCTTAGTGAATAAGGCTGAAGTGCCAGGGTGAAAGCAGCAGAAGGATGTAGCATAAAACTAAATGTATATGCTCTGTCAATTGCCATGAAACAAAGACTGGAAAACTTTTTTTGTTGACTTCTCAAAATGTGTTGGCGTGTCCTTCTTCAACAACCCCCTTCAACTACCTTTGATTGGTCAATGCCCTTTGACTTTATTTAAAGCTTTTAAAAAAATGTATGGCCATGTAATAGTGATCAGGTCTATTTTTTAAAGGATTTTAAGAAATAATAAAGTTCAGTAGTCTATGGTAACCATTCGAAATTCTACTTACTCAACTCAGATATCAGAAAAACTCCCTTTGATTGGTCACTGCCCTTTGCATGTTATGTTTGGCTTAGTGAATAAGGCTGAAAGCAACAGAATTATGTAGCATGAAACTAAATGTATCTGCTTTATCATTGCAATGAATCAAAGGCTGGAAACCTTGTTTTTTGGCTTCTAAAAATGTGTTGGGGCGTGCTTCTTCAACAACTGCCTTCAACTACCTTTGGTTGATCACTGCCCTTTGCATTTATTTAAAGCTTTCAAAAAAATGTATGGCTACCTAAGATCAGGCTTATTCTATAAAGAATATATAAAAATATTAAAGTTCAATAGTCTATGGCAACCAGTCGGAATTCTACTTACTCAACTCAGACATCAGAGAGACTACATTTGATTGGTCAATGCCCTTTGCGCATTATTTTTGGCCTAGTGAATAAGGCTGAATTGCCAGTATAAAAGCAACAGAATGATGTAGCATGAAATTAAATGTATCTGCTTTTCAATTGCAATGAAACAAAGACTGGAAACCTTATTTTTGGCTTCTAAAATTGTGTTGGGGCGTCCTTCTTCAACAACCGCCTTTGACAATCCTGGAAGTGGAAAGGGTTAACTTCATAAAGCTGAGGCTCTTTATTCCAGCACACACAAATGCTTTCCCATCATACTTTAGGACCAGCGAACCGTCCCTTCATTGATGACACCTTTTGGCTTCACAATAGAAGCCAATTTGTTAGAATTCTTCACAGGTCAGGGGCTGCATGAAGATGTGGAGGGAGCAGCCGTTACTGCTGGAAAATGAAGTTGTATTCAGCTGGCAAATTATACATCTGCTGCATTTTATGTGCACCGCTTTTCCTTTGCTTCCTCCGCCCCCCCCCCCCCTCTCATTATTTATTTAATTTTTTATTTTTTTTTAAATCCAAAGAGCACGTGCGAGGGGCATCGGCACATATCCAGTTAACATAGGTTAATAGATTGATTCCACTGACACGGATCATAATGAACAGTAAATTGTTTTATCTCTTAAGTCTTATTTGGTCAGCCAGGAAAACATATGAGGTAATATGGCTCAGACTAAATGGACCGTCTAATAGATCTCCCTCTAAAGTGTAAGGACAGAGGTGACAGTGCCTTCAATGATTAATGAAAATAATAATGCTCCTGAAATTGAAATTTTTCTAATTTTTTTTTCTCCCCTTCGCTTCTCGCTGCTGCCACCAAAAAACTTCAGCTTGGGGATGATTTGTAGACAGTAACCAGCTTGTGCTTTCTAATAGAACTCAGTGGAGGTATGATCTCTGCTTTAACGTACACAAAGCGGAACACTGGCTTGACAAATGTAATTACCCCATTTATAGATCCCTATGCGATATATGTATATTATATGGATGGCTATGAGTGTACTGTAAATAGCGAGTGAAAATAAATAACATGAGACATTGATAAATATGATTGATGACATAACGCTCAAGTATAAAAACCTTATCTAATGTCCCTTATATTTACTAACAGCTTTCATTTAAACGGAACATTTTCAATACATATATGAATAAAACAAGTTTTTTTTTAAATGAGTATACATAGGTACAGAGAAGTAAATCAAAACAAAATTTATTTAAAAAAAAAAGCATATTTAAAAAAAAAAATATATATATATATTTTCCAGTTGAGCAAACTGTCTGCATGATTGTCATGAATTACCGACTATGCTTAAAAAAATGTATATATATATATATATATATAGCCACATATTAGTATAAATTCCCATATGCACTATATTGTCAAAAGTATTGGCACATCTGCCTTTACACACACATGAACTTTAATGGCATCCCAGTCTTAGTCTGTAGGGTTCAATATTGAGTTGTCCAGAAAATGCCCAACATTTCCCTGGGGCCACCATAGGGCAACTAAGACTACGTGACATGCTCAGTCCACAGGTTTGCCCCACTGATGAAGGTTACCTACCAACATAGGGACATAAAACTACAAATAAAATAATATTCTTTTACTGTGCAGTCTTTCAAAAATAATTATGTGGGAAATAAGAAAAAAGGCCTACGGACATGTAGTAAGCGTAATTGGTCGATTATTAAAAAAGAAACTAATTAAATAAATATTTTCATTTCTTAAAAATGTTTTCTTAACAAAAATATATGTCAGGAACTACACTATATTCCCAAAAGTATTGGGGCGCCTGCCTTTACACGCACATGAACTTTAATGGCATCCCAGTCTGAGTCCATAGGGATCAATATTGGGTTGGCCCATCCTTTGCAGCTATAACAGCTTCGACTCTTCTGGGAAGGCTGTTCACAAGGTTTAGGAGTGTCTATGGGAATGTTTGACCATTTTTCCAGGAGCGCATTTGTGAGGTCAGGCGATGATGTTGGAAGTCCTAGCTCGCAGTCTCTGCTTTAATTCATCCCAAAGGCATTCTATCGGGTTGAGGTGCAGGCCAGTCAAGTTCCTCTACCCCAAACTCGTTAATCCATGTCATTATGGACCTTGCTTTGTGCGGTGGTGCGCAGTCATGTTGCAACAGGAAGGGGCCATCCCCAAACTGTTCCCACAAAGTTGGGAGCATTTTTTTGTCTGAAATGTCTGACACCTTAAGATTTCCTAAGGGGCCAAGTTCAACCCCTGAAAGACAATACTACACCATAATTCCCCCTCCACCAATTTGGTCCAATGATTTGGACCAGTGCACAATGTAAGGTCCATAAAGATATGGAGTTTGGGAGGGAGGAATTTGACTGGCCTGCAAAGAGTCCTGACAAGTGGCGGCCCGTCCTTTAGCCTCCTCCCTAATCTATGCACCCGGCCCCTAATCTACATGCAGGGTGCTGGACTCATGGATTCCAATATAGTTTTTTTTTTTTTATAAGCATGTAATTAGAGACAGGGGCCACAGCTGATGAGGCAGAGGTAGCTGGGCAAATGACTGGCAGCCAGGTGAGGGGCCCTCCATCAATATTTGCTATTGTCTTCCTGATTCTCCTTCTGGCCAATCAGGAAGTGGGTCTTAAGACCCGATTGGCCAAGAGGAGAAGCCACCGTATTGGGCGCCAAGAAGTAGGTGACGCAGGCGAAGCCCCCGAGGAGGAGGAGATGCAGGAAGGAGCAAAAGCTGCCCATGACCTAGATGGTGTAAGTGCGGGGGGGGGGCTGGTGGGCAGATAGATGACCAAGCAACAGGGGGTGGGTGTTTGACCGATTGACCGACCGACTGACCGACCAAATGGTGGGGGGGATGATGGATGGTTTGTTTACCGCTCCACCCACAAAAGGGAGCACCACTGCTTACAAGTAAAAATTTTTAAAGCAATTGTGTGGCTTACACAAACTTGCAGAATAAAGCTGTACCTGTAAAAAAAATAGACTGAATACCTACCTTTCCTACTGCCTGCACCACTGAATGCTGCTCCATTGTAAAGAAAACCCCCATTGAAAAATTTCTCAAAACCAGCCCTCCAGGAACTGGCAATCTAGTGTTTCCTGCAAATGGTTTTTCAGTACTAGTTGTTTTTAAACTAACTCTGGTCATACTAGAAAACAAAGTTCATATTTTAATTTTGCTGCATTCTTTTGGTTATAGATTGCATAGAAAGTAAAAAAAAAAAAAAAAGTGGAACTAAACTCTGTAGTCTCTTACCTCTGCTCCAATGATCTGACATCCTCAAGGTCCCTGGACAGCACTTTCATTTTCTGCCCAGCTTATTCTGGATGCCTAGTCTTCCACTGTCTTGACTGGCTGGCACAGGCTTCATCATTCAAGCACCAAGGTGCCGGGAATGTACCTTGAGCTGTGCAGGAGATTGCGAACAGTCAGGTAGGCTTTGGCTTATTTTATTACGGCAGAGACATAGCATGTTTACTTTTTTATACTTTTTTTTATACCAAGGATTCCAAATCTTCATATGTGGAAACCTGTTCTGATGACAACTGTAGGTTTAAAACCATACTCTAACCAGAACCAAAAAAGTTTGTGTTTTACAGCCCATCTCCAGCCAAAGAAAAAGTTTCCCTTTGCAGAGGGGCTGTGCCCATGCTGCACTGGTTAACTGCAAATTTTTGTCTAGGGCTGAAGAGAATGGAGATATACAGGGGTTGGACAAAACTATGGAATCAAGTATGGGAAAAAAGAACAAAATCGTCACCTAATATGGTGTTGGACCACCTTTGGCATCCAAGACGGCCTGAATTCTCATGAGAATTGACAAATATAAGTCTTGGATGGTGTATAATGGAATCTGATACCACTCTTCATGCATTCGGGTCACAATCCTGGACATCAAATGAGGTTTTCCCGGAAACTGTACATGCCGTCATAAGCTTTGATCTTGTACCTCGCGACACCGTAAATAAATTGCCATCTTTAGTTACAGAGGCACCAGCTAAGCGGGCACCAACAATTTGCCCTGTTTGACAGTCAGTAAGCTCTGACATGGCTCTGCATTACTAGCAGCGCACACTGTGACTGTTAGCTAGGTGTCTCATCTCACAGTGGAAGCAAAAGAATGTTACATCACTTCCGCTTTCAACATGGAACATGTCGTCACTTTCACACCTGAAAATCATATAGTGTTTCCATATTTTTGTCCAACCCCTGTGCTTACCTAATCCTCCTATCCTCCCAGCATAACAGCAGTCTGGCACCCCTGTGAGATTTGGTCTGTTCCTGACAGCATCAAGCCCAGAGCAGGCTCCATAGACCGGGAACAGAAGAGGGGAGAAGGAAAACCATTTGGTCAGACTTTAAAAGCAGGGACTACAATAGTTGTATAAAAAATAGTATTTTATTAATAAACAAAAAATATTTTTAGAAACAACAATTAAACATATACAGCATAATTTAAAAAATGTGTTTATACAGTATCTCACAAAAGTAAGTACACCTCTCACATTTTTGTAAATATTTTATTATTTCTTTTCATGTGACAACACTGAAGAAATTACACTTTGCTACAATGTAAAGTAGTGAGTGTACAGCTTGTATAGCAGTGTAAATTTGCTGTCCCCTCAAAATAACTCAACACGCAGCCATTAATGTCTAAACCACTGGCAACAAAAGTGAGTACACCCCTAAGTGAAAATGTCCAAATTGGGCTAATTAGCCATTGTCCCTCCCCAATATAATGTAACTCTTTAGTGTTACAAGGTCTCAGGTGTGAATGGGGAGCAGGTGTGTTTAATATGGTGTTATCGCTCTCACTTTCTCATACTGGTCACTGGAAGTTCAACATGGCACCTCATGACAAAGGACTCTCTGAGCATCTGAAAAAAAGAATTGTTGCTCTAAACAAAATGGCATAGGCAAAAGGGAAATTGCCAAGACCCTGAAACGGAGCAACAGCACAGTGGCCAAGACCATACAGTGGTTTAACAGGACAGGTTCTACTCAGAATAGGCCTTGCCATGGTCAACCAAAGAAGTTGTGTACACATGCTCAGCGTCATATCCAGAGGTTGTCTTTGGGAAATAGATGTATTAGTGCTGCCAGCAATGCTGCAGAGGTTGAAGGGGTGGGGGGTCAGCCTGTCAGTGCTCAGACCATACGCCGCACACTGCATCAAATTGCTCTGCATGGCTGCCATCCCAGAAGGAAGCCTCTTCTAAAGATGATGCACTAGAAAGCCCACAAACAGTTTGCTGAAGACAAGTGGAATAAGGACATGGATTACTGGAACCATGTCCTGTGGTCTGATGAGACCAAGATAAACTTATTTAGTTCAGATGGTGTCAAGCGTGTGTGGCAGCAACCAGGTGAGGAGCACAAAGACAAGTGTGTCTTGCCTACAGTCAAGCATGGTGGTAGGAGGGTCATGGTCTGGGGCTGCATGAGTGATGCCGGAACTGGGGAGCTACAGTTCATTGAGGGAACCATGAATGCCAACATGTACTGTGACATACTGAAG
>BLSH010349343.1:596763-607800 GCA_018402905.1 Glandirana rugosa | reverse complement strand
TACTCGTGTCATTATCCCTCTCCCCTCTTCGTACATATCATCCTCACTTCTCCCCTCTCCCTATTACTGTGCTCATCACCTCTTTATAACTCTTAGCCCACATGCTAACAAAACCAGGAAGCTCAAGCATGTCCCCTCATACAAATCATATTCCCATGTTGCCTCCCTTTCTCTTCTGCTTCTCCTAGCCTTTGGTGATATATTCCCCAAATCCTGGGCCTCCCTCATTTATCAACACCCAACAGGCCCATTCCCACCACCCCACACCCTCTGGCAGCAGTCGCGATTTACGCAATTTAATCTCCATTCCCCTTCTTCCAAAAACCAGCTTCCCCTTCTCCTGTGCCCTCTGGAATGCCCGCTCTGTCTGCAACAAGCTTACTGATGTTCACGACCTATTTGTCACTAATTCCTTTAATCTTCTTGCGATCACTGAAACCTGGCTCCACGAATGCAATTCTCCTTCTCCTGCTTCCCTCTCCCATGGTGGCCTTCTCTGGACTCACTCCCCTAGGCCTAATGGACGCAAGGGAGGTGGAGTGGGATTCCTCCTGTCCCCACAGAGCACCTTCCAGGTTATTCACTCTCCTCCCTCTCTGTCACTCTCATCATTTGAAGCCCACTGTATACGTCTATTCTCTCCAACCTCCCTAAGAATTGCTGTGATCTATTGGCCTCCTGGACCACTGTCAGCTTTCCTTGATGAATTTTCTGCCTGGCTACCATACTTTCTCTCTTCTGAAATTCCCACTATCCTTCTTGGCGACTTCAACATCCCAGTTAACACTAACACTACTGCTACTTCTAAACTTCTTAGTCTAACTTCCTCATTTGACCTGAAGCAATGGGTACAGGCTTCTACTCACACTGATGGAAACACCCTCGACCTTGTCTTCTCCTATCTATGCACTTCATGCAACTTCTCCAACAATCCCCCTCTCCGACCACCACCTTATTAGATTCTCTCTCTCCCTGTCTTGCACCACCTTTCCCTCCAATCACCAAATCGTCACCCATAGAAACCTTCGCCAACTCAACACTTCTCTTCTCTATTCTGCTACTGACCACCTCTATGAAAAAATCTCACCCCTGTCCTGCCCCAACCAAGCCACTACCATCTACAATAAATCACTGTCCTCCACCCTGGACAAGCTAGCTCCCCTTACCGCACACAAAATCAGACCTCGACCCCTACAACCCTGGCAAACAGATGACACCAAAAACCTCAAAAAGCATAGCCGCGCCCTTGAGCGTCGGTGGCACAAGACAAAGTCTCTCAAAGACTTCAACCAATGCAAATCTGCACTCCATAAATACAATTATGGCCTCCACACTGCCAAGCAGACCTATTTTACCCCTCTTATTAACACCTTCTCATCCAGTCCCCGTCAACGCTTCTCTACCTTCAACTCCCTACTGCGTCCCACCCCCCACTTCTGCTCACTAACACACTCACTGCCCAGGAGATTGCTAACCACTTCAAAAGCAAGATTGATACAATTTGTGATGAAATCTCCACTCTTCAGGCATCTTCTCCAATTAACACCCCATGTCAACAAGCACAATCGACACTATCCTTATTCAAACCTGCTACTATAAACGAGGTTGCTAAACTGCTTTCTAACGCCCACCTAACCACCTGTCCATTGGACCCTATTCCCTCTAAAATACTACGCTCACACTCTGACTCTATCCTGCACTCTCTAACTCACATCTTCAATCTCTCCCTCTCTTCTGACATCTACCCCAATGCTCTAAAACATGCATTGGTCACCCCCATACTCAAAAAGCCATCCCTGGACCCTACTGATCTTAACAATCTACGCCCTATCTCCTTGCTCCCATTTTCCTCCAAACTCCTCGAACGCCTGGTCTACAAGCAACTTGTGTGACCACCTTGTTAAGAATAACCTTTTTGACCCCCTCCAATCTGGATTCTGTCCTCAACACTCCACAGAAACTGCCCTTAAACTCCCAAATGACCTACTAACCGCTAAAACCAATGGACACAATCCTGTACTCCTGCTCCTGGACCTTTTGGCTGCCTTTGATACTGTCGACCACCCCCTCCTCCTCAAAAAACTTTACTCCCTTGGTCTCCGTGACTGTGCTCTTTAATGGCTCTCATCCTACCTATCCCATCGCACCTTCAGTGTCACGTACAATTCTACCTCCTCCTCTCCTCTTCCTTTCTCTGTCGTGGTCCCCCAAGGTTCTGTTCTTGGACCTCTCTTATTTTCAATATACACCTCTTCCCTGGGCCGGCCTCCCACGGCTTTCAATATCATTTCTACGCTGACGATACCCATATCTACCTCTCCACCCCCCAACTCACTCCCTCAGTCTCCTCACGCATCACTAACTTATTAACAGACATATCTGCCTGGATGTCACACCACTTCCTCAAACTCAACTTGTCCATAACCGAACTCATAATATTTCCTCCCCAAACGCCATTTCCCCTGACTTCTCTGTCAAGAGCAATGGCGCAACCATACACCCATCCCCACATGTTAGGGTGCTTGGTGTTATCCTGGATTCAGAACTCTCCTTTTGGCCCCACATGCAATCACTTTCTAAGGCTTGCCACCTCAATCTCCACAACATCTCTAAAATATGTTCTTTCCTAACCAATGAAACCACAAAGCTCCTGATTCACTCCATGGTCATCTCTCGCCTCGACTACTGCAACTCCCTCCTCACTGGCCTACCTTTAAATAGACTATCCCCCCTTCAGTCCATCATGAATGCCGCTGCCAGACTCATCCACCTTACAAACCGTTCAGCGTCTGCCACCCCTCTCTGCCAATCCCTCCATTGGCTGCCACTCGCCCAACGAATTAAGTTCAAAATACTAACAATGAGCTACAAAGCCATCCACAACTCTGCTCCCAGCTACATCACCAGCCTAGTCTCAAAATACCAACCTAATCGTCCTCTTCGCTCCTCTCAAGACCTCCTGCTCTCCAGCTCCCTCATCACCTCCTCACATTCAAGACTTCTCCCGAGCCGCTCCAATCCTCTGGAACTCCCTACCCCAATCTGTCAGACTATCCCCAAATCTATCCACCTTTAGGCGATCCCTGAAAACTTTTCTCTTCAGGGAAGCCTATCCTGCCGCCACCTAACAACTGCACTTTTTTATTCTCAATCAACCAATCCCCCACAGTTATTGCCCTCTTGTATCATTTAACCCGCCCTCCTAGATTGTAAGCTCTACCAAGCAGGGCCCTCTGATTCCTCTTGTATTGAATTGTATTGTCTGCCCTAATATTGTAAAGCGCTGCGCAAACTGTCAGCGCTATATAAATACTGTATAATAATAATAAATAATAAAATGTTATAAACTGCTGTAGTTGTATCAATAGCATTGGGCCAGACGTTTAACCACATAAATGGTTGAATAGACTGACCCCTTAAAAGGTACTACCTTTCATGGTGCTCCTTTGACAGATATTATAGGGTTGATTTACTAAAACTGGACAGTGAAAAATCTGGTGCAGCTCTGCATTGGTAGCCAATCAGCTTCTTACTTCAGTTTGTTCAATTAAGCTTTGACAAAAAAACCTGCAAGCTGATTGGCTTCTATGCACAGCTGCACCAGATTTAGCACGCTCCAGTTTTAGTAAATTAACCCCATTGTGTCAATCACATCAGCCATGATTCCATATGTACTCTGCTTTAGAGAAGTGAAAGCTATAAAAAAAAGCAGTAAAAACATTTTTTTTATCAGAAATTATGACACAATATCAAGCAACTTCAGATCTTAAATCGTATGTACTGGTTGATAATGTTATTATTTTTAACACTGATATATTTTCTTTTGTGTTTGATGTCCACTCAAAGAGGCAGTAGTGAAGGTCATGGCTTAAGAGTTCCACTGTCACATGACTTGTGAGTGCAACGACCTTGAGGCTTGAGCTCCCTTATTTTCATTGGGAAGGGAGGTTTGCTGACTTTGGCCGATACCGCAGACTTGTCAAGGTTCTCTAGACTATATTTATTAGATTATTATCACACTTTTCAGGATATTCTACAGCATACTAGAATTTTTACTTCTCTTTAGGGATTAGTTTCTGCATTCAAAGGAAAGATCGTGTCTTTAAAAAATTTTGTTCTCAATGAATTGTTTTGTCATCCAGCGCTTGACTTTGGCCTCTGTGATATATGCATTTTTATTGAAATAACATGACGGTCACACACAGCAAAGATTGTAGGTCAGATGTCCTAGGAACAACATTTGATTTGTTGCATTAATATGGATGGTTTGGTTGATCAAATTCATTTGACATATATGACACTAAAGATTTTTTTCAACTTTTGTTACAGTAAAAAATAAAAAATGTTTAAAGTGTAAAAAGTTAAATGTATTAAAGTGGATCAGGACCTAAAAGGTGAAAGTTTGATGTCATACAGGGAACATTTAAAGTATATGCAGACCCTTGGCCCTGTGAAAAAACAACCCATCCACTTAAAAAAAAAAGAAATGAAGGGCAAACATTTGTGTATACATATAAAAAAACATTTTTTATACTTTTTTTCCCATTTTCTTTCAGTGATCATATACCCTCTGTCTCAGCTGCATAAGAGGAGCTTAGAGAGCTAGGGGGATGAGAAACAGCAGTGCACTGAACTTCCCAGTGAATGGCTGTTTAAGGAAGGGGGGGGCATGTCAGGACAAGTCTGATCAGAGGAGAGCAGGCTGAGTTCCCAGCACAGCTAGAGAACTGACCATGCTGTCAGCTTATTGCAGCTTACCAATCCTTAGATGTATTGGCTACATTCACGTCATGCTTCTTGTCTTAGGGTGTCTCCACTCCGGATGTAGGAGCAACCCAGACACTCTTGGACTGCAGCATTATTAATCTGGAGAAAGAGTAGTGTTGGGTCCCTTTCGCACCAGTGGAACAATCAGATCTGCCTGTCCATTTTTCAGATGGACCCAATCGGACCACCCTTTGTAATTCATCCATTTTTTTTGTGACGGCGGACGTGAGCTCCCTTTATACTATCATTGATCATGAGGCAGCCATCTCGTCGGTACAGTGGGCTCTGTCTTCCTCGAGTATCTCGCGGAAGGCTAAAGACTTCCTAATTGAATGCCTGCAATTTTGCCTTACTAAAAATTATTTCTGGTATAATGGGCATTTCTATCTGCAGACAAGGGGCGTAGCAATGGGAGCCCGTTTTCTCCCAGTGTGGCTAATATTTTTATGGCCCACTGGGAGGAGGAAGCGGTGTTCGCCAATAGACCGCCTGAGCTAATTTGCTACAGACGGTTCATTGATGACATCATAGTCATTTGGAGAGGTGAGCCTCCCGGCTTGGAGAGATTTATGCACTCCTTAGACTCTAATTCGAGGAATATATCCCTTTCTTGGAATGTTAGTCAGGAACGTATCACCTTTCTGGACTTAGAGATCTTTGTGGAAAATGGTCAGTTTGGTATGGTTAATCATGTTAAACCTACTGATCGTAATGCCTATATACCCCTGGGGAGTTGTCACCACCAGAAATGGTTGGACAACATTCCCAGGGGTCAATTTATTCGATTGAGGAGCAATTGCTCGAAGGAATTGGATTTCCAGAAACAAGCTAGTGCCTTATCGGTAAGATTTCAGCAAAAAGGGTACAACAAGGCTGTATTGGATCAAGAAATTAATAGGGTTAGCTCAATGGATAGGACCAAGCTAGTGGCCGATACAGAGAAATCTTTAACGAAGACTGAAGGGCAGCAGTTCAAAATTATCCTTGACTATAATATACAATATAAAAAAGTTGAGAGAATAATACAGCGCGATTGGTCTATTCTCAAATTGGACAAGGTACTGGGACCTTTGCTCCCGGACAGACCTCAGTTTGTTCATAGAAGGGCCCCGGCATTGAGGGACAGGATAGCCCCGGGAGTAGTTGATCCCCCCAGACAGGTAGAGAATCATATTTTTTCCTTCCTGAGGGGATTCTATGCCTGCGGACGGTGCAAAGCGTGTAGGAGCTGTAAATTTAACACCAAAAAAGGAAAACCTTCATAGCTACAGCAACAGGTAGAGAACATGAGATTAAACAACTCATCACATGCCAAACTATTGGTGTTGTGTATATGCTGGAATGTAGTTGTGGTCACCAGTACATCGGTCGGACCTCCCGCCCCCTCCATGTGCATTTGAGGGAACATGTTAACAATATCCGTAAAGGATTTAAAGACCATAAGGTATCCTTACATTTTCGTAGACACCATAATAGGGACCCCAGTTTATTAAAATTCTGGGGGGTTGAACATGTACCCAAACATTGGAGAGGGGGTAACTACATCAGGCAGCTTAGCAGAAGGGAATCCTTTTGGATACATCAGACTTCTGTCTTATCTCCTAGGGGTTTAAACATTGAGTTTGATCTCAATTGCTTTATTTCAGATCGGTGATTTGTGCATATATAGGACTGGGGAGGAACTCCAATTTTAGTACTGTGTATGGGTTAATTTAATTTAATTTTATCCAAATTGTTTGGTATATGTTATATTTTGTTATGTTATTTTGTATATGTTTGTTTTGATTATTTCATTGGGAGGCAGCGATGGTTGCGGGATGACCTTTAGTAGGACTATTATGAAGGATCTGAATGATTTAGATTCTCTTCCTGGAAAGGTTTCTTTCCCCCTTTTAGTGTCCTTTATAAGGACTATTTGGGCATTTATCTATATATTTTATTATCATTGGTATATCCTGTCCTGGTTTTTGGGAGGCGGGCTCAGTCTATTTGTGAGGGGGCTGGGCCCTGTATTACCATTCAGCGGCCATTGGACGCCACAATGAGAGGGTTTAGTGGTACTGTTATATAAGCGGATGTGATCGTCACTTCCCTATCCGCTGACGAAGTTCCGGTTGGGACGATACGCGTTCGGACGGGAAGTGACGTCATCCGCAGCCGCCGCTGTCTCCAAGCATGGTCGTTCGTGAGAGCATCCTAACCATCTGGTTTTAAACGTTATCTACACCTGGCACTTGGTTTAAGTGCTTCTTATGTGAGTACCATTGTTTTATGGAATAAATAGTTTGTTTTATACAGTGAGCACTATATCCAGTTTATTTATTTTCATGCTTCAGTGAGCTGGAGTTGTGGATCTCTTATTTGGATTGATTCTGGAGGGGAGTTAGCAACAATATCTGTTCATTTGGAGTGGTGGATTCTTATTGGAAAGGCTCAGGGGAGGAATGCGATACCTGCCATCCTTGTGGTCATACTTACCTGGGATTTTACATCAAGCGCTATTGGGCTCCTGTAATAAGAGCCTGATAGGGAAGGTGAGCTGCTAGCGTGGTTGGTGGAGGAAGTGTATCACCTGAGCACTTATGCCCATTTTGTATGAACAATTGCACTTTGTACCACACTGGGTGGCCTGCATTAAAAGGACTGTTATTTCTTTTTTTCCTTAAGCGCTGCACTTTTCTCATAATATGGACCACCCATTGTTCTCTATGGGGGCGGCAGATGTCAGCGGACATGGGTCATCCGGCAGCATCCGATTCGGTCCACTAAAAACAGACAGATGGGGAAAGGTTCGCCATCCGTCCAACGGATCGAGTGACAATCGGATGGAAACGGATATGCAGTCCATTTCCATCTGACTGTCCCATAGAGAATAGCGGGCTTTGTCCATGTCTGCTCTGCATAGTAGAGTGAACACGGACCTGCCATCCGCCTGTTCAGCGGGCATCAGCATAGAGATCCGCCTTTCAGCAGGTGAATCGACTTGGACGGAGTCCACCCAGTGTGAAAGGGGCCTTAAAGTGGTTGTATGACCAAAAAAGAAAAACCTGTAAGGCAAAGGCATAATGAGCTAGTATGCATAGCATACTAGCTCATTATGAAATACTTACCTTAGAACGAAGCGCCCGCACCGCCTCCCATTTACCACTGACTGAGCTGACATGTTGCCTTGGCATCCCCTCTGGGTTCATGGCTCCGGCACATGCGCGGGAGTCATCCATTCTGGCAAAGAGCTCTGATTTTCCAGCAGCATCTACCGGACCTTCAGAGTGCATGCGCCACTGACAAGCATGCAGAATACAACAGCGGGATGATTTCCCCATCCCCATTGAATCTGCGGATGGGGGAATCAGTTCTTTTTTTTTTTTTGTTCAACACACTGGTTAAACAATAAAAAAAAAGAATCATGTATGTCCGGCTGTGTTACTAAACCCACAGCATTAAAATCAGTCTGTATATGCAGTAAAGCATGCTTGTTATACTCACTGTGGAACCTAAGGGATTTATCCTCTGAATTGTGTAAAAAGGCTGTTTGATCCTGTCTTCTCTGACACCCCCCCCCCCCTTCTTCCACTGTCCTCAAACCATCTCCTGATAGTACAGAGGCTAGGGAACACATTGCACATGCTCAGTTTGGAAACACCTGGAAACGAAACGGTCCTAGATGCAAGTTACCGCATTTAGGCGTCTTTAGTAGCGTTTACAAGCTGTTTGGCATTTCAAATGCCTCTGAACTGGCATCTGAACCCATTTTTTTGCGTTCCAAAAAAAGCCTTTAAACTCAACTGCCTGGAAACAACCTTAAACGACCCTGTGTATATGTACTGATAAGATAACATAGAGGAAAGTTCAGGGGCAGCTGAAAAAAAATGCCCAAATGCCTCTAAATGTCTGTTTACCAGCAGCAGTGTAAAGGAGGCCTTAAAAACAAATGCAGCCTTTATATCTAAGAACTGGCAAGCTGCAAGAAAATAGATTTTTTGTTTTTGGGTTACTGTAAATACTGTTTTACTGATCTCTCATCTTTACTCTGTTTTATTAAGGTCTCTTTTGCATCACAAAAGCCAGGCTTTCTTTTTGTTCAGACCAGCATATTTAGTTTGAGGAGGAATAGACAACACACCTGGGATCATCAATTCCTAAGTGCACATGTTTCAGGAACATTTTTCCTGGTTTTCTAAAATCACATTGCTGTTATGTTATGTGGATTGTTTAAGTTCCCATAGACCTTGAAGGAGAACTATATTTTGTATAATTGTCTTTTATATTGGGTTCACACTATTGCCGCATGCGGCTCACAGCAGGGGTCCGGTGCATCTGCATTCACTGTTTCAGGTTCGATTTCAGCCCAAATTTTGGACTGAATTCGGATCTGAAACGGACCAAAAAACGCACAGGACTCATGTGCAAATTCCCACCACAGCCATTCTATAGAGAGCCGGTCACAATCTTCTGCGGGGAAACCCACATCCAATTTGCATAGGTGTGAACCCGACCTCAAGGTAAACCCCCCACCACCACCAACAGCCCCAAAGTTTTGTGCACACCTGCCCATGACCTGCCAGATGATTGCAGTCCAAAAGACAGTAAACTATGCAACTGCCATTGCAAACTTTCCCAGGTGGCTACTTGTTTATTCTGCAAATGCACAGAAAAATGCTATATATTACTATAGAGGGCTGTCTATAATGTATACAATCATAGACAGCCACTCTATAGGAATGAATTGGATTTTTCCACTTCCAGAAGTAAGGGACCAGCTGACAGAAGATGCAGTAGCAACCTGTGCTAATCCCAGCTGATTGCACACGCTGGATCTTAACAACATAAACAGACAAGTTCAACCAAGCCAACCAAGACAATCCTTTAAGGTAATCTCCTCCTCTACCAACACCCCCAAATTCTTGTACCCACCTGCCCATGATCCTGCTAGATCAAGCATGTCCACAAAAAACAATAAGCTACACAACTGCCATTGCAAACCTTCTCAGGTGGTCATTTAGTTCTGCAAATTCACAGAAAATTTGTATTTTTTTCCTATAGAAAGGCTGTATTCAGTGCATACAATCATAGACAGCCTCTTTATAGGAATTTATTAGATGTTTGCATGTGTGCATAAAAGAAGCAAGGCATCAGCTGACGAAGATTGTAGTGGCAGCTCTGTGGCGTTGCTTGCATAACCTAGAGTTGAACAGCATGTACAGGCAAGTTCAACCAAGCCAACCAAGACAATCCCTTAAGTTAATCCCCTTTGTCACCAACACCCCCAGAATCTTGTACTCACCTGTCCATGATCTTTCCAGATCAAGGCTGTCCAAAAATCAATAAGATACACAACTGCACTGCAAACAATTTTGGGTGGTCACTTGGTTCTTCTGCAAATGCACTGAAAATATCAATTTTTTCCTATAGTGCGGCTGTCTACATTGCGTACAGTCATAGACAACCCCTCTATAGGAATGAATTGGATTTTTCCACATGTGCATAAAAGAAGCAAGGGACCAACTGATGAAGATTGCAGTGGCAGCTCTGTGGTGTTGGTTGCATAACCTAGAATTGGACAGCATATCCCTGCTTTAAGGTAATCCCCTTTATCACCAAGACCCCCAAAGTCTTGTACCCACCTGCCCATGATCCTGCCAGATCAAGGCTGTCCAAAAAAACAATAAGCTACAATAATCTGCCACTGCAAACCATTTTGGGTGTGGTCACTTGGTTCTTCTGCTAATGCACTGATAATGTCTATTTTTTCTATAGTGTGGCTGTCTACACTGCGTACAGTCATAGATAACCTCTCTACACTAATGCATTAGATATGATAGAGATTGCAGCTGTAGCTGTGTGGCTCACAGTTGGTTAGACAACCTGGATCTGGATAGTATGGACATAAAAATGTAACCAAGTCAACCAAGCCAAAGAAGGTGTACAGGCCAGATGAACAGAGCATGGACTGAAAATGTAGAAGACTTTGAGGGTATATTGCAGGGATAAGCAATTAGCGGACCTCCAGCTGTTGCAAAATTACAAGTCCCATCATGCCTCTGCCTCTGGGTGTCATGCTTGTGGCTGTCAGAGTCTTGCTATGCCTCATGGGACTTGTAGTTCTGCTACATCTGGAGGTCTGCTAATTGCATATCCCTGGTATATTGGAAGAAGAGTGGAAAGGGTGGTAACTTTAAAGATAATTACTGTATATACTCGAGTATAAGCTGAGTTTTTCAGCACATTTTTTGTGCTGAAAAAGACCCCCCTCGGCGTCGATGTCGACGT
>BLSH010349343.1:572716-591079 GCA_018402905.1 Glandirana rugosa | reverse complement strand
GGACATAGATTAATTTTTTTATTTATTTGTCTAAGTAAAAGTATTTTATAATACCTTATACTTAAACCTGAACTTCCTTCAGGTTTGTCGTCCAAACGAATTTTGGACCGAACATCGGTCCAAATAAATTTTCCAACGTACATCTTTACTTGATTTGTTTTGTCTTTTATTTAGGAGCAGTAGGTCCGTGATCGATTATAAAGTCAAAAAGGATTGACTCGTTACGTCCCGAAGAGGGTCTGTGGGTGTTTTGTATCTGTCACGTTTGGAAAAACAGAGTCAGGTATTCGTTTGAAGGTATCCAGTCGAGAGAATCTTTGTGGGTGTCTGGGAGAAGCCCTGCATTGCTCAGTTAGGAAAAACTGAAATATTAGCTAGTGCCTGGATGACGAGGATTTATTTTCTGTTTTGTTTAGTTCATTTCTACATGCAACCTTTTAAATAAACCTGGCTACAAGCCAGGTTTTAAGCAAACCTGCTGTTTGGACTTCCTTCAAGTCCAAATTCATATTCCATAATATTTTATGAAAATGAATCTGTTTATTTATTTTTTTAATTAGATACAGGCAATGAACAGTATATGCTAAATATCAAACATGTTCATTGGTCTGATAAAAAAAAAAATGTAGAGTAACCTTTATAAGCACTACTTTTTAACATTTGAAATTTGGTATCTTTACAGCCTGAGATTATTATTATTCAGCAAACTTACATTATGTGTCTGGCAAAATGAATATATTCCGCTGCTGTTTCCCCATCTAATAAAGCTCGGAGTGCTGTTAAACTGTTATTTTAAATTGCCTATGCACCTTTAAATGTATGTAATTAAATTATCATCTCCGAATGAGAGATTATATTGAAAATCAAGGGCTGAACGGCCATTACTACCAAAAGCAGGGGGAATGACTGTCTTATTACGGAATGTAAGGGCAGAGAGACTTTACAGAACTGATGCCAGGGAAAATGATCTGTTCTTGCTCATTACTGCGGCAACGGTGCCAAGAGCAAGCCGAATCATCTTCTGTAATATATGTCCAGCAGTTCATGAGTGATCCAGGATAGACGTCAGATAAATGAGGTCAAAGCTAAATGAAAATCTAAATGCATGAATGTATCTAGTTCTAAGAAGTAGACAGAACTCCACTTTTAAACTTTTTTTGCTTGTTCGTTGAGAATAACTGCTAAATTTATTGGGCTAAATTCCATTTTTTTCCAGCCTCCAGTGCTACTCATGACCACCATAAGGACTTGGGAGCTGAGTTATCAGCAATAAAGGAAGTAGGGACAGAACTGTAGCACTGGCGTTGATTTACTAAAACTGGAGAGCGTACAATTTGGTGCAGCTCTACATTCAAACCAGCTTCCATTTTTTTTTGTCAAAGCTTAATTGAGGAAGCTGAAGTTAGAAGCTGATTGGCTACCATGCACAGCTGCAACAGATTTTGCACCCTCAAGTTTTAGTAAATCAACTCCACTAGGACTGGATGATTCCAAAATTAGCCTAATGGGGACAATGTCGTGACCACCAGTGACCGCCAGGCCCAGAGTGACCACCACATGTTTCACTTCCACTATATTACCAAAAGTATTAAGTTGCCTGCCTTTACACACACATAAACTTTAATGGCATCCCAGTCTTAGTCCGTAGGGTTCAATATTGAGTTGGCCCACCCTTTGCAGCTATGACAGCTTCAACTATTCTGGAAAGGCTGTCCACAAGGTTTAGGAGTGTCTATTGGAATGTTTGACCATTCTTCCAGAAGCGCATGTGTGAGGTCAAGCACTGATGTTGGACCAGAAGGCCTGGTGCGCAGTCTCCACTGTAATTCATCCCAAAAGTGTTCTATCAGGTTGAGGTCGGGACAGGCAAGTTCCTCCACCTCAAACTTGCTCGTCCATGTCCTTATGGACCTTGCTTTGTGCACTGGTCCAAATCAGTTGGCGGAGAGGGGATTATGGTTTTTCAGGGGTTGGGCTTGGCCCCTTAGTTCCAGTGAAGGAAGCTCTTAAGGCATCAGCATACCAAGACATTTTGGACATTTTCATGCTCCAAGCTTTGTGGGAACAGTTTGGGGATGGCCCCTTCCTGTTCCAACATGACTGCGCACCACCGCACAAAGCAAGGCCCATAAAGACATCTATGAGTGAGTTTGGGGTGGAAGAACTTGACTGGCCTCAACCCAGTAGAACACCTTTGGGATGAGTTAGAGCGGAGACTGCAAGCCAGGCCTTCTTGTCCACATCAGTGCCTGATATCACAACATGAGAGATGAGAGGAGATTTTTCTAGTAAGCTTATATTGAATTGTCAAAAATAATTATTATTTGTATTATTATTCAATGCTGATATTATTGCTGTTTTTAGTATTATTATTATTCAGGATTTATATAGCATCAACAGTTTGCACAGCACTTTTCTATTATAAGGGCAGCTAAAGAGAGATCGTTACAATTCAATACAAGAGGTTAGGGTGGCCCTGTCTTGAGAGCATACGATCTAATAGATTCATGCTTTAAAACAAAAGTATATGCTTTTACCATAGATCACCAATAACATGTTGTACTCCTTTAGTAAATCAACTCAGGTGTCTGCTAATGTCAAATGACCACTAAAGCCAAGTTTTCTCGTCCCACTAAGGCTCGATTCACATCAATGCATTTTGCTTTTTAGGGTTTTTTCACTGCTTTTTGCTGTGCTTTCCGCGGGGGTTTTTTACCACGTTTTTACCGCATTTTTGCTGCGTTTTGGGTTTTTTTTAATGCCCATTGAAGTCTATTACATGCAAAACGCTGCTTTTTGCGTGAAAAAAAGTCCCTGACCCTTTCCAAAAATGCAGAGGCACAAAAAAGCATTGATGTGAACATGTTCCATAGGAATCCATGTTAAAAACATTCCCTGCATTTCTGCAAAATGCATCAAAAAACGCACTAGTGTGAATGGAGCCTAAAGGACAGTTTCCTAATAATAGTACATAATTTGATAAATGATCATCTTAATCAGATTTCCCATGTTTCAGAGCTTTAAATTATTTAATGCAATGCAGCCAGAGCACACAATTAGCCCCTTTTATTGCACATTTTAAAGGCGAAAATTAAAAACGTAAAAAAAAAAATAATAAAGCTCTCTGTCTTCAAAGGTCGTTATAACATAAACGGCTGCTCTGGTTGCACTTTTTTGCATGAGAATCACACAAAATGGCATGAATGTCATCCAGAATATAATGTAATTGGAAGCGCTTGAGCCGGCTTTTTTCCATGCATTTTGTGATTTTTGGTTGGATATGAAAACCTTTCCTACCCCTTACTGGAGCAGAGACTGATTCTATGTACTGCTTTGAGAATAGTTTGGCACAGTATATAAATAAATAAATAAAGTTAAATTAATAAAGTTAAATAAAATAAAAATAAAAAGTTAAATGAATAAAGTTAACATGTACATACATTTTTATTATAAATGGAATTAGTGCTGCACTTCCAATCTCTATATACAGTACAACACATGTTACTATCATGAAACCTCCAACCGCTTTAATACTGGGCACTTCCATCCCCTTCCTGTCCAGGCCAATTTTCAGCTTTCACGCTGTCACATTTTGAATGACAATTGAGCGGTCATGTAACGCTGTATCCAAACAAAATTTTTATCATTTTTTTGGAGACAGATAGAGCTTTCTTTTGATGGTATTAGCACTGCTAGGTGTTTTATTTTTTTAAGTTTGTCTTAGTTTCTGTTATAATATTTGGTAAATAAGTAATTTTTCTCCTTCACTAATGTGGCTACACTGATGCACACTGATGAGGCGGCACTGATGAGGTGGCACTGAGAAGGAGGCTCTAATATGCAGCACTGATGAGTACTGATAGGCGGCACTGATGGGCACAGATAGGTGGCATTGATGGCCACTGATAGGTGTGATGGGCACTAATAGGTGGCACTGATGGGCACTGATAGGCAGCACTGATGGGCACTGATGAGTGGCACTGATGGGCTCTGATGGGCACTGAAAGGCAGCACTGACTGGAATAACTGATTGGCATCACTGCTGGGCACTGACTGGCATTACTCCTGGGCACTGTTAGGGCTGCACTGATAATCTGCACTGATAATCATGGCACTGATTGTTTACATGTGATCAGCTGTGATTGGACACAGCTGATCACAACGTTAAAGAGCCTCATCGCTCTTTACAGAGATCGGTGATGTGCCATGTCCCAAGGACACAGTGCACCACCGTGCACAAGCGGTGCGAGTGGATAGAGTGGTATGACGTCAGAACGAGAGACCCAACTTGAGCCTGTCATTTAACTATATGGTGGGCAGGAGGTGGTTAAAAAGTAAATTACGCCTGCAAACAATACAAGCATGCAAAAATAGATTATGAACTAATATGAACATATCTACTAAATAATTTATCATGGCAGTTCATATAATTAAACATAAAGTGCCAGTTCATCAATCCATAATGAAGAAATCTCCAGTGCTTCTAAGACCACTTGCCGTGCACTTCTGTGCTCACAGTGCGATCACCTTAAGTGATATGATACACTCACATCCAACTTGTTTTTTCCAGCTGATATTCAGAGAGAAGGTCTTGTAATGTAGCCTCCCACCCACTACGGTACTGTCTCTAGCCGGGTATTCCTCCTGGAGAATAAGGGTGCTGGTCCCTTTAAGATTGCCTTACCCACGCAATGTATGTTACTACCTTGCCATGTAGGAATAACGAGGATTCCCCCAACAGTGTAAAACTATATAATAATAATTTATTTGAGATTAAAATTATGCTTACCTGTAAAAAAATTCTCTTAGCATTCATGGGGAAAAAATTTTTCCTGGCCACATGATCCCTCAGGCTCTGCCCTACGTGTTACGTCACATGCCACATGACTTCATCAGGGGCACTATCTGATAAGTGGATGAGGTATTGGTAGCACAGGGGTTAATCACAAACACATATTTATTACTTATTTGCAGTACGAGGACCAACCTGTACATTTTTCACCTGTCTGTCTATCTGTCTGTTTGTCCTTCCACCCATTCATTTACATGTCTTCTATTTTTCGATGCATTTGTGTGACCAGCTGTTTTAGTTCTAGGTTTTTGCGCTAAGATTATTATGACAGCAGTAAAAGATGTGTCCACATCTCATGAGAAAATAACAGTTTACAACGCAGCCTTGATCTTGGTTTGCATTTTATGACCCCAATTGTCTTTGTTGTTCCAATGCATAATGTTGTAGATTTAGTTAATTTTGCTTCCCATGTAGAACTATTCACACATAGCAGAATTCAGTCCCATTAGAATTTGTTATAAAAAGTAAATTAGGCGAATTCCCATTTTATTACAATAGAAGAGTTCAATAGTTTAATTTTTTTAACGGAGATCTCTTGTATTAAGGTAAATTACATTGCATCTCTATTACTAGCTTTGTTAATTGTCAAGCAATAAGAGTTTATGCACTCATCCAAAACAGTAGAAAATGTCCCATAATGTCACAAAACAAAACCTGACAAAGCACAATAATCTTTGCTTTATTGATGTTGCTCAGTGCAGATTGCAGAGGCAAGCTGCAGAGGTTTACTAAAAAATTAGCAACAGAAGAAGAGTGCTATACTTTAACGGAGATTGTTTCTTATTGACTAGTATACATAAAGGCATAAAGCATTTACATTTGTTACTTAACACTTTGTGAAAACCCTGCATTCTGTAGCTTTACTTCAGTACACAGTACTTGTTTTTTTAATGATGATTCTGTATGAACCCCAACTTTGCAAGTTGGATTTCCAGACTCTCAGGGCAGAGCATAGCACACTGACGTCATCACGTTCACTGCAACTAGACTGATTGGCAAGGAGATTAATATTTGTGTCCATTTTGACATGTTTGTGAGTTTTATTTCTGCTTTGTTTTAATGAACAAAGTTCTTTATGTATCTGCACTGTGGAGCGTTTGTATTTTTTTCATGCCTTATGGCGGGGGTCTCCAAAACTGTGGCCCAAGGGCTGAATGTGGCCCTTTGCTAGCCATTATCAGGCCCTTGGGAGACTATTCTGCCAAATTATATGAGGCACTATTCCTCCCACTGACACCAACAATGGGGCACTATTTCTTCCTCTGATACCATTGATGGGGCACTACCAGTGGTGGCTGGTAGTAAATTTTACCCCGGAGCACTTATCCC
This sequence comes from Glandirana rugosa, assembly GCA_018402905.1. NCBI lineage: Eukaryota > Metazoa > Chordata > Amphibia > Anura > Ranidae > Glandirana > Glandirana rugosa. The sequence goes on along the minus strand of BLSH010349343.1, from coordinate 584,898 downwards.
ATCTATGGAGGCAGCTCTTCACCCGGGCGACAGGCGGCGGGCATCACATCGGCTTCCCCTTCTCTCCTCTGCAGACATCATGGTGGCTTCCCCTTCTCTCCTTTGTGGGCATCACGGCAGCTTCCCCTTTTCTCCTCCACGGGCATCATGGCAGCTTCTGCTTCCTTCCTCCACCTCCCTCCTCCTTGGGCGGGCAATTGGAACACTTCTCCTTTTGGCCAATTGGGAAACAGGTCTCAGACCCACTTCCTGATTGCCCGTGAGGAGAATTAGTGTGAAAATAGTGAATATCCATTTGCTATAATCACACAGCTGGGTTGGCTCAGTTTGCAGTGCTCTGCACCCCGAGCCTACCCTATTTTGAAGCCTATTAGAGCCTCTGGCTCTAATCTCGTGCTCCAAAAAAAAAACCCTTCCACTGCAATCCATGCATCTGGCCCCCTGCATGGGGGCCGGATGCATGGATTGGAGGGCAGCGCCCATGTGCCCCTAATTGACGGGCCACCCCTGGGCACTACTCCTCCTCCTGCTGACCACCAAGCCTGAGGACATGTTTACCCAAACTGATGCAATGGTCACAATCCAGCCTCCCTAAAGTCTGAAGGACAGAAAATTGGCCCATTGTTTGAAAAGTTTGAAGACCCCTGCTTTACAGCGATACATGCTGTTTGAGATGTTACAGTGATGTTTGGCTGGCTGATACCCCTACTACCTATGAGATGATCTATACATTTGAAGTAGTCGTAAAGGCTAAAGGTTTTACACCTTCATGAATTATCTGCATTAAGGTAAAAAAACCTTTCAGGAGCAGCACCCCCCCCCCCCCAATAATTACCTGAGCCCACTCTCAGTCCAGTACTGTGCACTGTTCACTCCGCTTCCACACTGGGCTCAGTGTCAGTGCTGCTGCAGTGACAAGGTAGCAGGGGTGGGGCTGAGCCATGCTGTGTGTGAATAAAGGAGTTTGTATGAGTACCCCGCAGCAAGCAGCTTGCTAGGGATGATACTCCAAAGCAGGAGGAGCAACGAGTGTCAGAAGGGGGACCTCTGAAAAGAAGGATTGGGGCTGCTTTGTAAGTCTGACATGTTTGTTATTTTAGAAAAAAAATCAACCTTTAGAATCACTTTAAAGTGTGCAAGTGGCCTCATTTATTTTAGAGTCAACTTTTTATAATAAGAGTTTATACTTGTCATGGCGGTGGAGTAGAAGCCACGGAGTGGCTATCGGTGAGGATCATTCAATTTACAACTCTAATTTATGAGATGTTTGGACTTTTCTATGAAATCTTGTTTAACGTATATTGATTTTGGCATGGTGATCCTGTAATTATGTTGAATTACAAAGTATGAATTATTTTTTATGCAGTATTTCTATTCAGCCCCAATTATATGATTTAAAGGGATAGTATTTTATTTTTTGAATTAACCCCAACTTTGCATATTTGATTTCCAGAAAATGGAGGAGCACCAGACTCAAGAAAATGGGTTGTAGGGACGCTACTGTGCATGTGCCCCTTGGCTTGTGAAGGTGGTAACATGACATAAAATAGGAAGATGACTAAAGTACAGATCTAACAACATGCACAGAAAAATATAACATATTCTCCATGCACAACTTAGATTTTTAAGTCCAGACAATATGCAAGAGCGTGGAAGGTTTCTGTGTCCTAAGACTGTGGTATGCTCAACAGTCCAGTAAAGTAAGAAGCAGGTAAAGGGCAAAGGTACGGAAAGGTAAATAGAAACCATTGAGGGATGAGAAAAGGATAAAAGGGTAGAGAGAAGGGCAGAAACAAATTGGGTGGAGGGGACTGAGGGGCCAAAGAGAGGATACAGATAAGGGAAACAACAAGATTCAGAAATCTTTGAGCATCAGAACCTTTCCTTCATCCAAAAATTGATTCCATAAAACAACATATTAATCTGTGTGTTATGTTTGTTATGAGGTACCCCTGCACGGTACCTCCATTTCAATGGGATACAGACTTTGGAAGATTACAGGAGATGTTGGAGAACACATCTGTGGTAAGTTTAAATAGGGATATGAAAATGTGTAAAAGAAAGGAAGAGTCCCTAGGAAGCAAGTAGCCTGTATTTGGTTTTTTTTTGTGATATGCGCTAGACACTTTTCCAGAAGGGCTGAAATTTGGGGCAAGGCCAGAACATATGGAAGAAGGTCCCCAGATCTGTGTTACACCACCAGCAGCAATCTGAGAAGTGTGTAAGGAATTAGTCGAGGTCAGTTGGTGTTCTATACCATCTGGTCAGGATCTTGAATCTGGTCTCTTAGGGTTTGGTGACAATCAAGGAGAATCCTCTGGCTTCATGCTTAGTTAAAAATCATCTGTAGGTCCAGGTATAGGATAGATAGGGAATATCTGGAAGGGATTGAGTGAGAACAGAGTTGTTCAGAGGAATTTACAGTAGATGCAACGAGAAAGACATTTATCATTGCCTCTAAGGCAGAGTATTTATGAAGTGCTGAAGTAGCAGGGCTTTCCAGAGTTCAAGGCCATGAGGGCCAACTGTTTGCCTTAGGTCTCCTATGGAGGGCCAGTGCCCAGACTGAATGAAAAGGGAGGCTTGATATTTCTTTTAGAGAGCAAGGATCGAAACAGGCTGTCGAGGGATCCCAGAGTCAATTATATGTCAATTATACATTTTTTATCCACCTTTGCTTTCATCTGCCTATTTGAAATGTCAAGGTTTCCCCAGTGTTCTAGAAGCCGCCACTAGCTTTTATTCTTATATTTTACAGAAGTTCAAAAGTGGCAAGCTTTCAAAGAAGAAAGGATTAGAATCTCAAATGAAAATTTGTGGGAAAATTTGTGCAAAAATTCTCAGTACATTTCAATGTCATTTGAAAGTAGTTCACAGTTTTGCTTGCTTTTAACATTTGATTTTGGAATCAATGGACTTTAAAATAAAAAAAATAAAAAAAAAAAGGACATACACAGTTAGAAATGTGTGCATTAGAGAAAAAATTTACATCCCGATCCTTCGAATTTTCTCATCACTGTGGTTAAAAACAAATTTTGATTTGACCCCAGAATGAATGTTATAACATTCTAACCATTGATTGACTGCTCCATCACTTTCTGTCCCACGAGCAATGGTCAACAGGAGAAATAGAGAATGTGAATCTCCCCAGCAAGAATCATCCAAAACATCAATAAAAATGTTTGGTATTCATATATGCTTTAACCACTTCCGGACCGCCCCACATACTTTTACTGCGCTTTTTCCAGGTCTGTGGTGAGCACGCATGCCGCCGGCAACACGCTCCCGCTGTGATTGGACACAGCAAGGGTCAATCAGTGCGTCTGACAGACCCAATGTTCACCAGCATCCGGCAATCTCTCCGAGAGAGGCAGAACAGCAGTCTGCCTATGTAAACAAGGCAGACTGCCATTCCGTCAGAGGGGAAGATGAAGATCTTGTGTTTCTGCTAAGCAGGAACAAGGATCTCTCTCTTCCCCCAGTCAAAGAACTTCCTCTACACAGTTAGCAAACACTCACCAAGAGCACATATAACTCTTTGATCGCCCCGATGTAAACCCTTTCCCTGCCAGTGTCATTAGTTTAGTGATCAGTGCACTTTTTTAGCACTGATCGCTGTTTTGGTGTCACTGGTTCCCAAAAAGTGTCACTTAGTGTCAGATTTGTCCGCCGTAATGTAGTAGTTCCGCTAAAAATTTCTGATCACCGCCATTACTTGTAAAAATACAAAAAATAATGCTATAAACATATCTCATAGTTTGTAGACGGGACAACTTTTGCGCAAACCAATCAATATACGCTTATTGGGATTTTTTACCAAAAACATGTACCAGAATACATATTGGCCTAAATTGATGAAGAAATTCGATTTTTTACATTTTTTTACTGGATGAGTTTTATAGCAGAAGCAAAAAATACTGTTTTTTTTTTTTTCAAAATTGTCAGTTTTTTTTTTTGGTTTATAGGGAAAAAATAAAAACTGCAGAGGTGATCAAATACCACCAAAAGAAAGCTCTATTTGTGGGAAAAAAGGAAATACATTTTGTTTGGGGTACAGTTTTTCACTAACGCGCAATTACCAGTTACAGTAACGCAGTGCCAAATTGCAAAAAATGCTCTGGTCAGGAAGGGGGTGAAACCTTCCGTGGCTGAACTGGTTAAAATGTAACTCCACTTTTGCTGAGAAAAAAAAATAACCCCCTCCTGGTGTGTTTTGTACCTTGCAAGGATTTTAACAAATCTTGTGCAGATTCCTATCTTGCTTTGTTTTTGAAGAAATACACAAGTTGTTTGTTTTACTCTGTCATTCCCATACTGATTCCTGAATCTCAGGGTCTGCACTCATTCTAATCACCTGAGCAAAGTTAAGCTGGCCATAGATGGATCGAAATTTGTCCAGTGTAGCCATTCCTGTTTTACTATGATAGAAGGGGAATGCCATCTAAATGCAGCAATTAAGAACAACTTTAATGACCAATTGTAAAAAAAACTCATAAGGACCGAGCCTCTCTCTGAGATTTGGTGTTTACACGTTAAAATATTTTTTTTTTGCTAGAAAATTAATTAGAACCCCCAAACATTACATATTTTTTTCAAACACCCTAGAGAGTAAAATGGCGGTCGTTGCAATACTTTATGTCACCCCGTATTTGTGCAAAGGTCTTACAAGCACAATTTTTTTGGAAAAAAAATCACTTTTTTGAGTTAAAAAATAAGATAACAGTAAAGTTAGCCCTATTTTTTTATATTGTGAAAGATAATTTTACGCCGAGTAAATTGATACCCAACATGTCATGCTTCAAAATTGTGCCCGCTCGTGGAGTGGCGACAAACTTTGTCACTTAAAAATCTCCATCAATGATGTTTAATAATTTCTACAGGTTACCAGTTTTGAGTTACAGTGAAGTTTAGTGCTAGAATTGTTGCTCTTGCTTTAACGATCGCAGCGATACCTCACATGTGTGGTTTGAACACCGTTTTCATATGCAGGCGAGACTTACATATGCGTTCGCTTCTGCACATGAGCTCGGCGGGACAAGGCGCTTTACATTTTTTTTTTCTTATTTATTTTTATTCTTTATTTTTCACTGTCCAAAATGTGGGTCACTTTTATTCCTATTACAAGGAATGTAAAGACCTCAGATCTCATATTTACACTAAAATGCAAAAAAAAAAATAAAAAAATAATGTAATTTGAAAAAAAAATTCCCCTTTAAGAGCTATGGGCAGAAGAGTTGGCCGATAATCCGATCGTGTGTACGCACGATTCTCCAGCCTATTTCCAATTGTCGTCCAACAGAAGTTGGACGACGAGACCAGAAAACTTGTGTTGGCCAACAAGGAGTTGGCCAATTTTTGGCTCGTGTGTTGGGGACATGCTCAGAATCCAGGAAGTGTTTGGTCATGTAAACCTGTGTTCGTAATTCACAAATCACATTCACTTGAACTTCCTCAGTATACGCTCGTAACACGTCACTACGTTTGGCTTTGTTGGCCGGTTACTTGACTCATGTCAGTACGCTAGACACAACCGCCGTTGCCCAATTTGGACAAAAGTTGGACATTCGGTTGACCAACCATCGGCTCGTGTGAATGAGGCTTTAGAGTATCACACCAAAAAACATTCAAATTGCAGAGTTTGTCTTAAAATGCATTTGTATAATAGTGCAGACTCCTGGGAAAATCAAAGCCAATCAAACAAGCAGGAAATAACATTTCTGTGGACATTCTGTACACCTCCATGTTGCCATATTGCATTGAACGCTATGACAGTTTTATAGAACTGCTCATGATACTTTATTAGTATGCTCTAACATTCATATTTACAGGACAAGCTTTTGGGGTGTACCCCCTTCTTCTAAGGTCCAATCAGTAGTCCAAGGTCAAAGAAGGGGATACACCCTGAAAGCTTGTCCTGAAAATGTGAATGTTTGTGCAAATTAAAAAAAAAAAAAGGTATTGCAATTTTTTTTGTTGCAAGTAAAATAACACAGCTACAATCACCTCAAGCGTGACCGTTTTGGAAAATTATAGTGATTGCAGATTGAATTGGAAAGAATATTCAGAATAACATTAAATTACAAAACAGCTTACGTAGCAATTTTATATGCTATATTAATTTGTTTTAAGTTGCAAGGGAAGTTTATATGCCTTTTTAAAAAATTAGGAGTCCAGAATTCCTTTAAACAAAACTTGCTACCTGTACTTGAGAAATCTCACGTTGGTGGCACATCCAGGCAAATGTAGTCATAAAAAGAAGGTAAAAGATTGGCCGCCTTAAAAAAATGAACAATAACAAAAAAAAATGATTTTATAAAATTGGGATTAGAAGTGACAAAAATAAGTCCCGTGCAACAAAACTGTCTATTGGAGTGTTTCATGCAGAAAATCAAAAGGTGTCATTTTAATTGATTAGAGGTTCTTAAATTGTGCATCCAATGTGGTTGTGATAAGCAGGTCAGTCTGTAAACCACCTAACTGCACCTCTACCAAAAATGCAAAAAGACCTTTTTACCGGAAACAGTGGACTCTAAATCATAAAATGCAAAAAAGAAGGGTTTTGGGACTTTAAATGAAGCAGTGACCTAGTAAAGTCAGACTTTGAATGAAGCACTCAGTTCCATAAAAAAGGTCAAAATTTAATGCATATTGGTTTATGTACGTCAAAGTAAAAAAAATATACAATAGTAATAAATATCTCAGTGTAATTCATATATATACATACATTAAAACATGATTGTGCATGACAGTTGAAAGGGTACACAACCTATTGGATTCTCTATTGGAAATCAAAAATTGTTGTAAATTACATGATTGTAAAAAAAATCATGTATAATCTTGAGACCACATGATTGATATGATGAAAAAATTTCATACAAGATCTATTATACCCATTATGGATTTGAATATAACATGTAAAAGCTCAACGCGTTTCATGGATTTATCCGCTCTTCTGGAGCAGGCATGTGGTATATCTGCAATGAGACGTGTACATTTCTATATAGTTTGACTTTGTCAAAGAAAAGAAAAACAGAGATATTTATTACTATTGTGTATTATCTTTTTTACTTTGACACACATAAACCAACATACATTAAATTTTGAGTTTTTTATGCAACTGTGTGCTTCATTCAAAGTCTAAATTATAAGAGTCGGATGCACTGTCTATACATCCAAACAGGAATTGAACATCCAGTGATCTTTATAGTAATAAGTGGATGTGAGTGGTATCAGAGCTTATATTGGGGCAAACTCCACCATGGTATACGTAGAGGATGAATAGAGAATGGCCACATAGTGTAAAACTGTAAAGCGTATTTATTAAACTAAAATAATGCTAACAACTCACATTACAGAAGATAAAATCCAGTCTGTATACAGAAACATGGGTCTCGGGAACCAGTCAAACAGTCTCGTAGTTTTGGCGTGCGTGGTGACGTCATGAACGTGGCTTATGTGTTTTACCAGCGCCATCATTTTTATTTATTTAGATGTAGGCATAAAACTTTGAAGCTGAACTTCGCCCAACAGGGGAAGTTACATGTTTCCAACTCTTCATCCCTGCTCTTCAACTTTTGGAACGTTATTTTTTTTTTTGTGGGGGAGCGGGTATCTGGTTTTGGCAGGTACCCACTCTGACTTCCACCCGGATCGCCGAGGGGAGCAGAGCGGAAGTTTGGTCCCACTTCTCTTTGCCTGCAGCCTCCTGGGACACATCAAAGGCTGCAGGACCATTCACAAAGCGCAGTGTGGCTAGCGAATGTGCAGTGAAAAGCCGACTGTTAAGCTGCAAGGAGTCATACTTTAGCTGTGTTCTCACACTAATCATGTTGAAAAGGCTGCTCTGGTACTTCTTCAGACTTCCATACACTTGCCTCTGGCAACAGGAGTGGTCATCCCTGATGGCAACTGCTTCTCCTTCACCTCTGGCATCAACTTGATTCCCCCTCCGGCTGAATCTCTGCAACTTGGTTGGGCTCCCAGACTAAAGCCCCAGCTGCTTCTCTCAATCCTGGATAGGCCCTTTTAACTGGATAGGCCTTTCCAACATGTTTCCACCTCTTCCCCCCTACTCTTCAACTTTTGGATTTCTTTTTTTGTGGGGGAGCGGGTACCTGGTTTTGACAGGTACCCACTCTTACTTCCACCCGGATCACCGAGGAGAGCAGAGTGGAAGTTTGGTCCCACTTATCTTTGCCTGCAGCCTCCTGGGACACATCAAAGGCTGCGGGGCCATTCACAAAGCGCAGTGTGGCTAGTGCATGTACAGTGAAAAGCCAACTGTGAAGCCGCAAGGAGTCATACTTCCATACACTTTCCTCTGGCAACAAGAGTGGTCATTCCTGATGGCAACTGCTTCTCCTTCGCCTCTGGCATCAACTTGGTCCCCCCCTCCGGCTGAACTTCTGCAACTTGGTTGGGCTTCCAGCCTTAAACCCCAGCTGCTTCTCTCAATCCTAGATAGGCCTCAGACAGCCTAGCAGCCAGATGCTCCCGGGATAGGCCTCATGCTCCTGGCCTAGCAACCTGGAGCAATACTACACATGCCCACCCAGACAGTCATCCAGGTGGCACAGAACCCCGATCACCAGACTCCTCCTAAGTAAATAAGCTCTCCCAGCATGCCATGGGGCCAAATAAATCCTTGCTAATTGGCTGAGACAACATATTCACTCCTATCCTGGATACAATATGATCTTGTCATTCTAATGTCAAAAGCAGCAGTGCCACCCAGTGACAGAAGAGAGACACACCAAATTCAGGCTTAGGGCAACAACCAGTGGATCCCCTACCAATTAGCCAGACAAGTTACCACCTAGCAAACTAAATTTGTTGGCAGCCCTGTTTAGGACCAGGGTGCTACATTTATATCCTCAAAAGTGGATGAGAGGGGTATCAGAGCTTATATTGGGGAAAACTCCATCATGGTGTACATAAAGAATGAAGTCAAACAGTCTCATAGTTTTGGTGACGTTATGAACGTGGCTTATGCGTTTTACCAGCGCAAAAATTGTTATTTATTTAAATGTAGGCATAAAACTTTGAAGCTGAACTTCACACAAAAGGAGAAGTTACATTTTTCCACCACCTCCCCCCTACTCTTGAACTTTTGGAACTTCATTTTTTTTTGTGGGGGAGCTGGTGCCTGGTTTTGACAGGTACCCACTCTTACTTCCGCCCGGATCCCCTAGGAGAGCAGAGTACAAGATTGACCCCACTTCTGTTTGCCTGCAGCCTTATGGGACACATCAAAGGCTACGGGACCATTCACAAAGCGCAGTGTGGCTCGTGCATGTGCAGCGGGAAGCCAGCTGTGAAGCCGCAAGGAGTCATACTGTAGCTGTCTTCTCACACTAATCATGCCGGGTCCAGGAACATGAAGATCGCCAAAGAACCGGACCGGATGAGGACAGCTCTGGATCCTTGGACAGGTAAGTGTCCCCTTATTAAAAGTCAGCAGCTACAGTATTTGTATTTGTAGCTGCTGACTTTTACTTGTTCTTTCTTGGGTGAAGATCCTCTTTAACTATAATTTCCTTAATATCACTTCTAGGCTTTGTATGTATTTCTTTCCTTAAACCTTTCCTTCAATGCTTGATTTCATTCTTTCTCTAGATTTGTCTGTATGGCTGTGTATTATCCATCTTCTAGGTTACCTTCATTAGTTTTTACCATTGTGTCTGTCACTCTGTCTCAACAGCTCAACTCTAAAAACGAATATATATCACAGAGAAAAGAATCTCCGCCTATCAGATGCAGCAGGAGCAAGGCAGTATAGCAATGCCACATGTAATTTGCCTGGAAATAAAGTATCCAGAGCTTGCATCTCGAGGAATATTATAATGAACTCATGAATATTATGATTAATGTGACATTCAATGTAAATCGTATTCATCTGCTTATTAAGATGATGTTCCACACCTGCACTTACATTAGAAATAAACAGTTAAAGCACAGTGAAGAATCTGAAAAATGGTCTGTTTATTGCTAGGTAGAAGTGAAAAGAATCTTGAAAGAAACTTACAGCATCCGCCACATCGCCAGATGGGATGAAAGATCTTGTGTGTGATGGTTCTTTCAAAACAAATGAGCATGAATATCATTTTCGTATGGTTTAGCATGCTATGATAGCTATTACTGCTATAAAGATATTAAACATGGTTATTTGTTATTAACACAAAATACAGAAATTCAATATAAGTAAGATCTTTCTGGTGGTTAGATCAGCCAATGCAAAAAAAAAATTTTGGCTATAACTTATTAATAGTTCACCTTGTGAGTTGAGAAAAAGACAAATGCCAATAATCTCTAATAATATTTATATATATTTTGGTATTGAGGTGATTATATTCCTGGTAGGTTTACCCAATGAGTTGTGCCAGTCAAAACTGTATTTTAGGGTACGGCAGCCCACTTTTATTTAAGGTAATGGAAATTTTGCATAAACATCAGTTGCCCACCAGGGGTTTTTCCACATCAACCTGAACAGTCAACTTAATTGCTGCACCACATGGCTCCCTTGTTAACAGCACTGCTGCTATTCTTACCAGTCCCTCTGACGGTGTTACCCAGCTCTCCTGGTTCACATGGAGAGCCTTTAGTGTTCTACCGCATGGCCCACTCCAGGCCTCTGGGTAAGGGTTCTCCTGACACCCTGAAAGGAGCCCACCTGACTCTTGGGATGAAACCTCCTGTCTCCTGGCTGGGGCGCCTCTGACCCCAGGTTGAGAACTCCTGGCTATTGTCCCCTGGGTGAGGTCTCCTATCTATTAACCCCTCGTTGAGACCTCCTATCTATTGATCCCTGGTTGAGACCTCCTGTCTATTGACCCCTGGGTGAGACCTCTTATCTATTGAACCCTAGTTGAGACCTCCGGTCTATTGACCCCTGGGTGAGACCTCATGCCTCCTGGCTGGTGCACCTCTGACCCCAGGTTGAGAACTCCTGGCTATTGACCCCTGGGTGAGGCCTCCTATCTATTGACCCCTGGTTGAGACCTCCTGTCTATTAATCCCTGGTTGAAACCTCCTGTCTATTGACCCCTAGTTGAGACCTCCAGTGTCTAAAATGGGAGCTGTCCCCAAACTGGGAGCCCTGAGCTATCCTCAGGCTTGCGTATATAATGATCCCGCACACCTGTGTACTCACACAGGCTGCGAGCACTCAGTAAAATCTGCACACGGGATTGAAGGTTCCATCCCACCAAAGACACTTTGGAACCTTCAAGCTCAGGCCTCAGGCTCAGCTTCCAGGCCCCAATCCAAGTTTACAGAATCCAGAGAGAGCCAACACCACAGAAATGTTTAGAAACAATAGCCTAGAACCTAGTATTAAAGTGTTACTAAACCCACAACAGTAAATCAGTCTGTATATGTAGTAAAGCATACTTGTTATACAGGGTGGGCCATTTATATGGATACACCTTAATAAAATGGGAATGGTTGGTGATATTAACTTCCTGTTTGTGGCACATTAATATATGTGAGGGGGGAAACTTTTCAAGATGGGTGGTGACCATAGTGGCCATTTTGAAGTCGGCCATTTTGAATCCAACTTTTGTTTTTTCAATAGGAAGAGGGTCATGTGACACATCAAACTTATTGGGAAAGTCACAAGAAAAACAATGGTGTGCTTGGTTTTAACATAACTTTATTTTTTCTTGAGTTATTAACAAGTTTCTGACCACTTATAAAATGTGTTCAATGTGCTGCCCATTGTGTTGGATTGTCAATGCAACCCTCTTCTCCGACTCTTCACACACTGATAGCAACACCGCAGGAGAAATGCTAGCACAGGCTTCCAGTATCCAGAGTTTCAGGTGCTGCACATCTCGTATCTTCACAGCATATGGTTTTTTTATGGTTTTTATGGTCAGTAAAAACCAATACCGGGTGAGCTGCTCCTTCCAGGAGGTACCGCCATTCCTCCAAAGCCGACTTGATGGCCAGCAATTCCCTATCACCGACATTATAGTTCCAGCAAGATGGTGCACCGCCACATTATGGGTGTCAGGTCCGAGCATTCCTAGATGAACAGTTTCCTGGAAAGTGGATTGGTCATCGTGGGCCAGTTGAATGGCCCCCAAGGTCTCCCAATCTGACCCCCTTAGACTTTTATCTTTGGGGTATACGACACTTCTATGCTCTACACGTCGTGGACTTTGAGACCTATGACCTTCGGA
>BLSH010349343.1:531992-551987 GCA_018402905.1 Glandirana rugosa | reverse complement strand
AACACGGGGTAGTAAACACAGTGACCCTCCTTAACACGGAGTAGTAACCACAGTCACCCTCCTCAACACGGGGTAGTAACCACAGTAACCCTTCTTAACATGAGGTAGTAACCACAGTAACCTGAGTTAACAATGACGATAACCCTCCTTAACACGTGGAAGTGACCAGAGTCACCACTCCCTTTAATACTGGGTAACAACCATAGCCACCTACTTTATCACAGGGTTTCCGACCTATTTTCATTCGCTTCTCAACGTAGACAAACGTCTGGTTACCCAATCTTTTTCGGTTACCGCTCCCCCCGCACCGGACCTGCACTTCCCCTAGTCTGCGAGTCCTCGCGGATGCCTCTTACCCTGGCTCCAGCTGGCAGGATTCTCGAGGATTGAGCTCCGATGTGCAGAGCTCCGCTCCTGAGCGTCTGATCCCCTTCACGTCCAGGCCACGCCCCCCTCGCCATTGGCTTTTTCTAACCCATTGGTCTGCAAACAGATGCAACTCTTCGCTTACTTTTATCCAGCCTTTGGGACACTATTTCATCCACCGATACCAACAATGGGTCATAATTTCCCTCACCACTGAGACCAGTGAAGGTGCACAATTCCTCCCAATAGCAGTAACAATTGAGTCCAATGACACCAATGATGGAGTACAATTCTTCCCAATGACACCAATGATGGGGCACAACTCCTCCCACTGACACCAATGATGAGGCACAATTCCTCCCAGTGACACAAATGATGGGGCACAATTCCTCCCAGTGACACCAACGATGGGGCACAATTCCTCCCACTGACACCAATGATGAGGCACAATTCCTCCCAATGACACCAATGATGGGGAACAATTCCTTCCAATGACACCAATGATGGGGCACAATTCCTCCCACTGACACCAACGATGAGGCACAATTCCTCCCAATGACACCAATGATGGGGCACAATTCCTCCCACTGATACCAAATATTGGGCACAATTCCTACCACTGACACCAAAGACGGGGCATTGCTTTTTCTCACTGATGTCGGGACCTTTTCTACTCCCCTGAAGGACAGTAAATTGGCCCCCTGGTTAGAAAGTTTGGAGACCCCTGGTCTAACCAGTTGGCTGGGTCAACAGATCCTGTATTACTTGTCAGGCACATCCTTATGAACTATTTCAAACTATGTTTTTGTAGAAGCAGTTACAATGTCTTCCAGTGTCCTTTTTGAAAGATGGATGAAGCTATAGTCCACTTAGGGAAAAGCGTTTTTTTAAACAAAATGATATACAACCAAATTTAAATGGACACATGTCATAGCAACTGTTACACTCTCTTTATTGTGCAGAATAATAAATTACTCCAATAGTACCATTATCTAAATTTAACTGAAATGTACCGCTCCTGTCCTATTTCTTCAAAAGCTTGTTAATATGCAATCACCTGGTACAACTGCAAAGTTTTTAAAGGTCAGCCATGTTTTATTCATAAAGGGTGGTTTTCTGGAAGGAAAAAGGTTATGGTGTCATGTAATACCATATTCTGATAGAGGTTGTGTTTAAAAATGTATCTTTTAATGGCCGCAAGAAATTAGGATAGGGTTTAAAGGATTTGAATAGATTCCAAGCGGATAAACAGAGACAATAAAGAGTTTTTTTAATGGCACACAGATGACAGTACAATGGCGGCCTCCAGTTTTCTTATAAAGCACCTTTTGATCATATATGATAGCTAAAGCATTCAATTCAAGTGGGCATTTTTACATTTCACAACAGTAGCCATATGCTAGGTAGGAATTCTTTATTGATTCAACAGTGTTGAATTTGGGCAGCCTGGAGAGTTAGTGTTTAGTACTTGGTTCCATCAGGGGCAGTATCTGCATGGAGTACTTACACTATATTACCAAAAGTATTAGGACGCCTGCCTTTACACGCACATTAACTTTAATGGCATCCCAGTCTTAGTCCGTAGGGTTCAATATTGAGTTGGCCCACCCTTTTCAGCTCTAACAGTTTCCACTCTTCTAAAAAGGCTGTCTACAAGGTTTAGGAGCGTGTCTATGGGAATGTTTGACCATTCTTCCATAAGCACATTTGTGAGGTCAGGCACTGAGGTGAACAAGAATCCCTGGCACAAAGTCTCTGCTCTAATTCATCCCAAAGGTGTTCTATTGGGTTGAGGTCAGGACTCTGTGCAGGTTAGTCAAGTTCCCGCACCCCAAGCTCACTCATCCATATATTTATGGCCCTTGCTTTGTGCAGTGGTGCGCAGTCATGTTGGAACAGGAAGGGGCCATCCCCAAACTCTTCCCACAAAGTTGGAAGCATGAAATTGTCCAAAATGTCTTGGTATGCTGACCCTTAAGAGTTCCCTTCACTGGAACTAAGGGGTAAATGATTTGGACCAGTGCACAAAGCAAGGTCCATAATGACATGTATGAGCGAGTTTGGTGTGGAGGAACTTGACTGGCCTGCACAGAGTCCTGATCTCAACTGGATAGAACACCTTTGAGATGAATTAGAGCGGAAACTGCAAGCCAGGCCTTCTCGTCCAACATCAGTGCCTGACCTCATGCGCTTCTGGAACAATGGTTGAACATTCCTATACACACACTCCTAAACCTTGTGGACAGCCTTCCCAGAAGAGTTGAAGCTGTTATAGCTGCAAAGGGTGGACCAACTCAATATTGAACCCTACGGACTAAGACTGGAAAGCCATTAAATTTCATGGGTATGTAAAGGCAGGCATCCCAATGCTTTTGGTAATATATTGTATGTTCTACTAGTTTCTGCATGGGTTTGCTCCCACAGTTTGCAAACATACTGATAGCTGCCTTAGTTAGCATACAGGTGTGTATCTTGATGAACTGGTTTAGGTTTACAACCATAATGTATGTGTCTGTATGACACTAATGTGATTTGTTAATTCAGTAAGCCTCATCTGCAGCCAAAATATTTTTTCTTGTTTTGGATAGAGTGTGGAAGGGTTAGAACCTCTGTGTCCCCATAAGGGATGTTTTCCCTTACTTACTGCACATGTCATCATGGGTGTCAGACAGAACAGGAAGTTAATGAAAAGCTCAACAAGGACACATATAGCCTTTAAAACTCAAACCCAAAGACAAACATCTCCTCAGCAGTAGAGTTGAGCGAACCCGAACTGTAAAGTTCGGGTTCGTACCGAACTTTCAGGTGTGTGTGTCCTGAATCCAAACCCGAACGTTTGAGAAAAACGTTCGGGTTTGGGTTCTGGGTTCTGGTATTTTATCACGCATGTTGAATAGCTGCAGGGCAGCCAAACAACAAGCGTTTCACTGGTTTTCCCTAGAAGCCATCACAGCCAGGCCTACTAATGGCATGACTGTGATTGGCCAGTGCATCATGTGACCCAGCCTCTATATGAGGCTGGAGTCACAGTGCTGCATGTCACATGTTCTCAGGTTAGTGTAGAGAGGATGCTGCCGGAGCTGTGAGGGACAGATTGCAGTGATAATAACTAGGTAGAGATTACTACTACTGCTGTGAGGGACAGATTGTAGATCTATAACATCTCATCCTGCATTACAGAAAGATCTGATTACAGAACGATCTCTCATCCTGCATTACAGAACGGTCTGATTACAGAACGATCTCTCACCCTGCATTACAGAACGGTCTGATTACAGAACGATCTGATACTGGACTAGGTAGAGATTACTACTGCTTTGAGGGGCAGATTGCAGATCTAATAACATCTCACATTTTTCTTCCTTTTGCAGCCCTCTAGCACTTTCCAGGACTTTTTTACAGTCATTTTTGGGCCGAACAGTTCGGGTCACCATTGACTTCAATGGGGTTCGGGGTCCAGGGTAAAGTTCGGATAACGTTCAGCAATGAACCCGAACGTTTCCGGAAAGTTCCACCAAACCCAAACGTCCAGGAGTTCGCTCAACTCTACTCAGCAGGCCACAAATAGCATTTAAGACAGACAATGATTCTAACCCTTCCCCAGTCTATCCAAAACTAATTCCAAAAAAGTTTTGACTAGTGTTGGACTTTAAATATGAGAGGCATGTGAGACCTTGAACGTTTTTGCATTTTATGAGCTGCCTGACCTCAAGAAAAGTATGATAAAGAAGAAATAAACGTTGCTGGTGCTTTACACTATCAACAACCACAATAGCCTAATTGACTTCTTTGGTTTCCGGGGCCAAGGGGGTCTCTGATCCTGGTTGCTCACCACCATAGAAGTGTTAGTTTGGATGACCCCTTTAAAAGTTTTACTTAGTTGTTGGCTTTAGGTTGACAAAGGTGAGATACTTTTCCACTCATTCACTATGTCCTATAATCCCAAAAACAGAAAATTCCTGGATGACATGAGAAAGAGGAAAATGTCTGGGAAACCTTTCCTTCTAAGGCAGACTCCCCCAGCTGTTTCAAAACTGCCCTTCCTATTTATATACTGTACAGATTAACCTGAGCTAGGAGCCCTCTGTACTGCCTGAACCTGGGGAACTGAACCTGGGGGCTGTTCAAAAGATGGGCTGCTCCCTCATGGACCAGAAGATGAAGCCCTCCTGTTTGTATCTGGGCTGGCCTGTCAGTCGCCTACACATTCAACTTCAGGTGCACTTTCCTGCCTGCAGCCTCCACTCTTAGGTTGTGCACTCTTCTGTGTGTTAACTACTCTTGCCTGTGTAATCCTGTAATCCACTCCATAAGGGGGCCCCCCATCCATGCATCTGGCCCCCTAATCTACATGCAGGGCACCGGATGCATTTATTCCAATGGGTTTTTTTTTTTGAACATGTGATTAGAGTCAGAGGCTCTAATAGGCTTAAAAATGGGTGGGTTCGGGGGGCACAGCACTGCACCCCAAGCACATCCACTTGTGTAACAATAGCAAATTAATATTCGCTATTGTCTTCCTCATTCTCCGCCCGGCCAAAAAGGAAGCCCTATTGGCCAGGGAGTCTTAGGACTTAGGTCTTAGGAGTCTTAGGTGGGTGATCGTCGCCATTCATGTCCCACGGGGGGTGGTATTAGTTTGTGTCTCCCCCAAAAAAAAAAATTGAGCACCAGCCGCTACTGGTAATATGCACTCCTGAGCCCTACCCCCCGTGCGACACATGCTCCTGAACCTTGCACCCAGTGAAACACACACTCTTTAACCCTGATCCCTGTGTGATACACACTCCTGAGCCCTGCACCCTTTGCGACACACATTCCTGAACCTTACATAAGGGCTGTAACTACAGGGGTCACAGGGGGCACAATTGTGACCCAGCCTCATGCTCCAAGGGGCCTGTGTGGCTCCCTTGTACACCTGGATAGGAGAACTGGTGGGGGCAGCCCCTGAATCAACAGTTACTGGTTACTAAGTAGCCACTGACTATTTTATGAACTTTTTCTTTAACCACTTAAGCTCCGGAATGTTTTAGAAGGTTTGTTGAAACCAAATATGAAACACTATTAAACATTTCTGTTGTTCTGCTGATTCAACACTGTAAAGGTGCTAAAAAAAAGAGGACACATGCAATCCTTACCTACTTTTTTACAATACAACATCTTGATAAAGTATTCATACTCCTTGGCATTTTCCACATTTTGTTGTGTTACAACCAAAAATGTAAATGTATTTTGTTGGGATTTTATGTGATAGATAGAGTTGAGCGATCCCAGACTGTAAAGTTCAAAAAAAGTCAGAGTTCGGGTTCAAACGACACGAGGATGGCCCGCAGGGATTTGTCGCAACACAGAATTCCCACCAGTATCAAAATAATATCAAAAAAAGGTATGAAAAAAGTATACAGTTTATTGGATCAAGGTTAAAATGATCACATGACAAATAAATTAATTGCCATATGTCGTCATGGTAAAATGTACAAATTAAACCAAATTATATACAAAGAAAACAGTGTGGAAGCTAGCAAACCGACAAATGGAATGTATCCTGGTAGTGAAGGCTTGGCTTCCTATCCAACATGTTTCGAAGTTTTCTTTCAAATATGTAGCAAACTTCTTCCTCAGGGAGAAAACTCACTGTGAAACTTTGGTTCTGAAACATAGTGTAAAGAAACACATAAATAGACCAGTGTATAGTTCAGGTCTTCTTAATGTAGCATAGCGTGACTATTGTGGCACTGACAAATATAAGCATATATATGACTATGATTGATGCATGCGAATCAGCAGATAACACCGGTTGTTACTTACCCCTATGGTTTGTAGAAGACAGATACCAGCTGGATTAGGGCTGGAAGTCAGAGAAATATCTCTGAGTGTGGCTTCAAAAGGACTGAATTGTCCAAATGTGAGGAGGAGCCCCCAATTAGTAGTGGGGGGATCCGTGTGTGGCCCACCCTTTCACCTCCCTCCAGCTCTTCCACATTTGTCTCCCTCGAGAATCGATAAGAGGGAACAAGCCCCACCCGGAAGGCAGATGGACAAAGCCTATAGGGATAAAATGTGTATAAGTTTGAGTCGATAATAAAAAAAGTCAAATGGATGAATGTTGGTCAGCGATTCCATCCCAATTGTACTTACTGTGTAGTAGAGTGTTCTACCAATACAAAGTATTTCTGGGGGGATGAAGCTGGGCAGACCTATAAATTAAATATAAATTGTCAGTGTACTAAAATCTGCCACTGACAAAATGGAGCTGGCTTCAAATGGACTGTGAGAAGAAAAAGGGAAGAAAAGGAAGGGAGAAGCAAGGAAAACACTAGGCAGTCCCCCATTGGGAGTGGACAGAGTATAGTGCCTTGAAAGGTGTCTGTATCATTCATATGTCTTACCCTGGTGGTAGATAATGGCCGGTGTGATGATAGCCCCTGGTATGGTCTACCCGTGGTGTCAGTGATGGTGTGTGATGGCGCTGATTAAATACAGCAGATCCCCATCCAGATCACACCCCTATTGGAGGAGGGGCCTATGCTTGGGGATCCAATTGGCTACAGCACCCATGCACCACCTGTCGTCCTACCTCACTCCAAGAACCTCCCTATGATGAGGGTGTCCATCGACCATCTGGGCTGGCTGCCTGCTCCCGCCGATTCCCCGCCATGGCGGCGTCCCACGCGGCCGCATAGGCAGAGATGGAAATCTCTGGACGCAGCCGCGTCCGACGTCATCACGGCGCCGACGCGCTACAATAGGCCGCCGTGCCTCGGCAACCGCCCAATCACAGTGGGAAGGGACGGACCCAAGGATGCGGTCGGCCTGGACACCCCCCGGGGCGGAGAACCGCCCCAAGGGGCTGGGCGCGCCGGGGGGAGACAAAGGCAAAAACTGCCCAATGTAAAAAGAGCATGGAGGCGTCCCAAGGTAGGCCAACTAGCCATAGGTGGATGCATGAAGCATCCACATCGGCGTGTGCCTCACATGATGATGGTCGATTTGAAGAAAAAAAAAAAACCGAAGGGGCATGGTAACCGGTGAGTCAATTGGGACCAATTGAAGTCCGCTGATTCGCATGCATTTGACAAAGATGGTACATATGTGACATGGATACATGACAAAACAGTGCAATTGTAGGGTGGCAAGTTGGCATTTCATCATCCACTGTATGTACAAAAATCCCCACAGATATTAAGCCGTCCAACGATACATATACCGGTACATATACATTTCATCTGAGGTCGGCTCGTTACATGAACATATGTACAGCAGAAAAAAGGTAAATAAAAAAAGAAAAAGAGACATAGGTCTGAATCAGCAAAAACACCTCTATTAACAATCAACCAATGTCGGGTCAAAACCCCCCGACGAGAACCCTGGGAGATATGGTTTGAAGTTTAGCACCCCATTTAATCCTGGGGGTGCCGTAGCGTTAAGTGTGACAATCCATCTGAGTTCTCGTTGTAATAAAGTTTTGTCCATATCTCCACCACGTGGATTTGTATGCACCCTGTCTAATGCCATGAAACGGACCGATGGCATAATGCCACCGTGTATGTCCCTGACGTGGCGACCCAAGGGTGTATCCGGGTCATTATTCCTCATGTTGAGGACATGTCGGCCCACTCGACGGCGAAACTGTTGCACAGTTTTGCCCACATAGAAGCAGCCACATCCACAGTGCAGTAAATAAACTACTCCAGTGGTGAGGCAATTCACATAATGTTGAGGTGTGAATGGCCCAAAATTGGGCAACTTGATATATTTTCTCGTATCTAGATATTTGCAATGCGAGCACGCCCCACATGTGAAGGTGCCCCGATATGTACATGGGTCCCCCCCACATGTGCGGCGTGCTCGCTATGTACCAACCTGTCCCCTATAGAGGTGGCTCGCCGATAGGTTATAAGAGGTTTTGGGGGAACCAGATGTCCTACCACTGGGTCTGAGGTAAGTATATGCCAGTGACGCTGGAGAATTTGTCTAATTCCCTGATGTTGAGTATTGAATTTTGTGATAATTCTATTAGTGGGCAAAACATCAGTGTCTTTTTTGGGTTTGTATAGTAATTGGTGTCTTGTGGATCGCATAACTTTGTTGAAAGCTTTTTTCAAACATTTACTACTATAACCTCTAGATAGAAGGCGAGTCCTCAGGGCGTTGGCTTCCCTGAGGAACGTCTCTGGACAAGTGCAATTGCGTTTTAGTCTGAGATACTGGCTGTACGGTATAGAATTGATAAGGGGTTGTGGGTGAGCACTGGCCGCGTGTAGGATGTTGTTGCCCGCTGTGGGTTTCCGATATAGGGCGCAAGAGATAAGTCCCGTGGGGTCCTTGAGAATTTGTATATCTAGGAAAGTAATGCAAGAGGTGTTGTGTGTCATGGTAAATGATAGGTTGAATGGATTCTTATTGAGGGCCCGTAGGAACTGCTGTAGCTCCTCTGCGGGGCCGTCCCAGAAAATCAACACGTCATCAATATATCTATGCCAGGTTATGACATGATTCATGAAAGTGGCCATCTCCTCTGCTGATGTAATGAACCGCTCCCACTCCCCCAGGTACAGGTTGGCATAAGACGGGGCGCATGATGTGCCCATAGCCACACCCTGCACCTGGAGGTAGTGGGAGCCATCGAAAGAGAAGACATTGTGGTGTAGTATAAAATTCAATGCTGATAATATGAAGTCATTGAACGGTAGTTCCATCTCGTTCATCTGGGATAGAAATCTGGTAATAGCTGCCAGGCCCAGGTGGTGGGGTATGGAGCTATAGAGGGCCTCCACGTCCACGGCGACCAAGATGGTGTCGCTGGGGACTTGGAGGCCGTCCAATATTTGCAGCAAATGCACCGTATCTTTGATATACGAAGGCAAAGTCTTGACAATGGGTCTAAGATGTTCGTCAATAAGTTTGCTCATGTTTTCTGTGATAGAGCCTCTGCCAGAGACAATGGGGCGGTCAGGTGGCGAAACTGGGTTTTTGTGAATCTTTGGCAATGCATAGAATGTTGCCGTTTTGGGATGACTAGTTCTAATGTATTGCCAAGTGGATTTCGAAATAGTGTGATTGTGAAAAGCTGTGTCTACAAGGGCATAGAATTGTTCATTATATGTCCGGATCACAGAGAGGTCAATTTTCCGGTACCATGACTGATTTTCCAAAATTCTGGAGCACATTGTGACGTAGTCTGTGTTGTTCATAAGTACAACGTTGCCTCCTTTGTCAGAAGGTTTTATTGTTATGGATTTGTCCTTAGACAAATCTGATAGCGCTTTTCTAAGGTTGGATGTGAGATTAGAGGATGTCAAATCATTAGGGCGTAAGTTCTTGATTTCCTGGGTTACCACCCGAAGAAATGTGGCAATGCCCTGGTTAGAACTTGGAGGGGGATACATGGTTGAGGGTTTCTTTAAGGTGGAGGGTTGATGTTTCCCGACAATGCTGTCAGGTGTGTGTGTATCTTGACTTAGAGTTCGGGTTCAGGGTTCTGGTATTTGATTCCACGTGTTGAATAGCTGCCAAGGGCAGCCAATGAACAAGTGTTTCACTGCTTTGCCCTTAGAAACCCTCACAGCCATGCCTACTAATGGCATGGCTGTGACTGGCCAGTGCATCATGTGACCCAGCCTCTATATGGGGCTGGAGTCACCGTGCTGCATTTCATATGCTCTCAGGATAGTTTAGGGAGAGGATGCTGCTGACTCTGTGAGGGACAGATTGCAGATATTACAGAACATCTCATCCTGCATTACTGAACAATCTGATTGTGGGCTAGGGAGAGATACTAGTACTGCTGCTTTGAGGGACAGATTGCAGACCTCATCCTGCTGCACAGAACGATCTGACTGGACTAGGTAGAGTCTGTTGCTTTAAGGGAAAGATTACTGTTCTAAAATCATCTCCAAGTTGTATAGGGAAAGTTTCTTCCAGCCGCATAGAGAGCCATATTATTGTTCTAAATTTTAGAACAATAATATGGCTCTCTATGCGGCTGGAAGAAACTTTGCCTATACAACTTGGAGATGATTTTAGAACAATAATATGGCTCTCTATGAGGCTGGAAGAAACTTTGCCTATACAACTTGGAGATGATTTTAGAACAATAATATGGCTTTCTATGCGGCTGGAAGAAACTTTCCCTATACAACTTGGAGATGATTTTAGAATCTAAAATCATCTCCAAGTTCTATAGGGAACGTTTCTCCCAGCTGTTGCTTAGAGGGACAGACTATTGTTCTAAAATCATCTCCTAATTCTATAGGGAGAGGTTCCTGCTGTTGCTTAAAGGGACAGATTGTTGTTTATTGCACAAAATTAAAAAGTGCATCTACATTGCTGGTTTAAAAAAAAAAAAAAAAATTCCAAAAACGACATTTGCGTGTTGGCTACCTCCTCCTCCACCGCCACTTTCACTGCCTTCTCAACCTCCAACTCCACATCCACCTCCATTTTTGATTTTTTTATGTGATTTTAGCTTAAAAATTATTTTAAGTTATTTCCCTATCCCCATTTCTTTGTAGGCCACTTGTCCGACTCTTATCCCCATTTTCCTTCCTTTTGCAGACCTCTAGGACTTGCCAGGACTTTGTTACACCCATTTTTGTGCCTAAAATTTCGGGTCCCCATTAACTTCAATGGGGTTCGGGGTCCGGGACAAAGTTCGGGTCAAGTCCGGTCCCGAACCCGGACTTTGTCCGGAAGTTCAGCCGAACCTGCAGAACCCAAACTTCCAGAGATTCGATCAACTCTAGTGATAGACCAACACAAAGTGGCACATAATTGTGAAGTGGAAGGAAAATTATGGTTTTCAAATTTTTTTGCAAATAAATATCTGAAAAGTGTGGTGTGCATTTGTATTCAGCCCCCTTTACTCTGATAGTCCTAACTAAAATCTAGTGGAGCCAATTACCTTTAGAAGTCACCTAATTAGTAGAGTCCACCTGTGTGTAATTTAATCTCAGTATAAATACAGCTGTTCTGTGAAGCACTCAGAGGTTTGTTAGAGAACCTTAGTGAACAAATAGCATCATGAAGACCAAGGAACACACCAGATAGGTCAGGGATAAAGTTGTGGAGAAGTTTAAAGCAGGGTTAGATTCTGAAAAAATATCCCAAGCTTTGAATATCTCACTGAGCACTGCTCAATCCATCATCTAAAAATTGAAAGAGTATGGCACAACTGCAAACCTACCAAGACATGGCCGTCCACCTAAACTAACAGGCCGGGCAAGGAGAGCATTAATCAGAGAAGCAGCCTAGTGGCCCATGGTAACTCTGGAGGAGCTGCATAGATCCACAGCTCAGGTGGGAGAATACAAATGAAACCAACAACCCATGGTTAAAATACTGTCCAATTCGGCACCCTCTCAGGACTAGCAGTGAGCCTGGGGCAAGTGGTAAACAAGAACCATAATAACCTAGGAAATGCCTGGCACGTAAGGCCGTGCACCACAGTACCACTTATAGCCACCGGGGTATATTAAAGAGGAGAGAATCTGTCCACAAGACAACAATTAGTCATGCGCTCCAGATGGGACCAAAACGTATTTTTTGAGCGCTATGTGTGGCAGAAAACTAACACTGCACATCACCCTGTGCACACCATCCCCACTGTGAAACATGGTGGTGGCAGCATCATGTTGTTGGGATGCTTTTTTTTCAGCAGGGACAGGGAAGCTGGTTAGAGTTGATGAGAAGTTGGATGGAGCCAAATACAGGGCAATCGTAGAAGAAAACCTGTTAGAGTCTGCAAAAGATTTGGGACTGGGGCGAAGGATTACCTTCCAGCAGGACAATGACCCTAAACATACAGCCAGTGCTACAATGGAATGGTTTAGATCAAAGCATATTCATGTGTTAGAGTGACCCCGTCAAAGTCCAGACCTAAATCCAATTGAGAATCTGCTGTTCGCAGACATTTTCAATCCAGTCTGACAGAGCTTGAGCTATTTTGCAAAGAAAAATAAGCAATCATTTCACTCTCTAGATGTGCAAAGCTGGTAGAGACTTCCCCAAAAAGACTTGCAGCCAGGGAAAGGCGGTTCTACAAAGTATTCACTCGGGGAAGTTGAATACAAATGCCCCCCAAACTTTTCACATATTTATATAAAACATTTTGAAAACCATTTATCATTTTCCTTCCACTTCACAATTATGTGCAACTTTGTGTTGGGCTATCACATAAAATCCCAGTAAAATACATTTACGTTTTTGGTTGTAACATGACAAAATGTGGAAAAGTTCAAGGGGTATGAATACTTTTTCAAGGCACTGTATATTGTCATTTCCAGTGTTAAAGATTAGAGTTGAGCGAACCCGAACTGTAAAGTTCGGGTCTGTACTGAACTTTGGGGTGTCCGTGACCTGGACCCGAACCCAGACATTTGAAAAAAAAGTTTGGGTTCGGGTTCTGGGTTCGGGTATTTGATCCTGCCTTTAGAAGCCATCACAGCCATGCCTACTAATGGCATGGCTGTGATTGGTCAGTGCATCATGTGACCCAACCTCTTTATAAGCTGGAGTCACGTAGTGCTGCATGTCACATGCTCTCTGGCTAGTGTAGGGAGAGGATGCTGCCGGCGCTGTGAGGGACAGATTGCAGAAATAATAACATCTCATCCTGCATTACAGAAAGATCTGATTGTGGACAAGGTAGAGATTACTACTACTACTGCTTTTAGGGACAGATTGCAGATCTCATCCTGCATTACAGAACGATCTGACTGGACTAGGTAGAGTCTACTGCTTAGAGGGACAGATTATTATTCTAAAATCATTTTCTAGTTCTATAGGGTCAGGTTCCTGCTGTTGCTGTAAGGGACAGATTATTGTTCTAAAATCATTTTACTTCCTTTTGCAGCCCTCTAGCACATTCCAGGACTTTTTTACAGTCATTTTTGTGCCGAAAGTTTGGGTCCCCATTGACTTCAATGGCGTTCGGGGTCAAGTTCAGGTCAAGTTTGGTACCGAACCCGAACTTTTTTGCGAAGTTCGGCCAAACCCACCGAACCCGAACATCCAGGTGTTCGCTCGACTCTATTAAAGATGTTCTTTAAGTCTTGCACACTTACATGTGTTAAAAACAGAAAAATAAAGAGAAATTTTCTTGACATTTGACAAAGGTTCAGCTTGTATCTCTACAGCATTGATGAAAATGGGCTGCTGCTTACACAGCGTAGTTACAGCACCTATTCATGAAATCTCACACGGACTCACTTCGGAGTCACGAGCCAGAAGCAATTATTCCTAGCAAAGAAAATCTAGTTGGGGGTATGCATTTTCTCCCCTATGATTCCACTTCTTCTTCATCTTATGCCAAACATAGCATTCTGCACAGGCTTTTGGCTTTTCTTTCTCTAAGGAAAAACAATAACCAGATAACACAAGAGAATATCCAGAGAAACCCCATTTCTTATTTCTTCAGCATCACCTAATTGCAGGGGTGTAAAGGAGAGAAGAGCATGAAGAGGGCCGTAGAGGAGAAAACAGAAGGGTGATTGCTATTCTACTAATTCCCAACACATATTACATTTTGAATTATTTATACAAATGTTCATGTGCTTGTTGGATATGAACTTCCATTAATAAAAAAACAGAGAGAATGTAGTTCATAAAGTAGTATCTTACACATTCTCTAGGGCCTAAACAAATGCTTTGCAGTGTTGTAATGTCTACTTCCACTTTAAAGGAAGGTGACCCCCTGACATGCCACAATTGGCATGTGATTTTTTTGGGGGGGACCCTGTTTTCTCAGGGTTCCAGGTCCACTTCCTCTTCTAGAGCCGCGGAGACGGAGGGAAGTTCATCTTTCCCCCCCTCCCACCCAGAGATCTTCTGGGACACGTCACAGGCCCCAGAAGATACACCGGCCATTCACACATGTGCAGTGCGCGCCCAGCTTTGAAGCCAAAGCTGGGTGCCCACACTTGTGATGCCGGCACCACCTAGGGGAGGGGGACAAGAGTGAGCCTCCACTTTAAGGCTGTTGTGTACATTAAAAGAGCGTGTATTCAATCCAGTTGATTCTAATATTGGAGATTCAGTAAATAGTCAAAGATGATCCATCATCTTATCTGATCTTGATGTTATCAAAATCAACAAACAGTAGGAGGTGGCAGTCAGTGGCAGCTGGAGCTCAAATTTCCTGGGGGGGGGGGGTTGGCCCACGGCCCCCACCCAGCCAGCCACCCATCCATCCGACCACCACCAATACCCCCCATCGCTCGATCCACCTTGTTGAACACCGCTTTGCTTGCTCGTTCACTCGCCAGGCCCACACGTGCCTTCATCCCTGCATCTCTTTCTCCCTGAGTCCCAGCGCCGAGTCCCCGCGGTCTCCTTTCCGCCCAATCAGGAATCCTGGAATCTGGCCAATGGGGTCTTAGGACTCCCGGCCAATCAGGTCACAGGACCGGCTGATTGGCAGGGATTGGCCAGGAGGAAAAACAGAAAGACATTAGCGAATATTAATTTGCTATTGTCACACAACTGGGTGGGCTCAGGGAGCAGTGCTCTGCGCCCCAAGCCCACCCTTTTTTTAAGTCAATTAGAGCCTCAGGCTGTAATGATATGCTTCCATGAAAAAAAAACCCATTGAAATCCATGCGTCCAATGCCCCGTATGTAGATTAGGGGGCCGCGCGCATGGATAAGGGGGCGGCGCCCCAGCATCCTGCATGAGCGGCTGACACTGGTGGCAGGGCTCATTATGTTGGTGGGCTTTTCACCAACTGTAATGGGTGTTAGAGGGACTTTGCTAATGTTGTTTATAACATAATATAACATAGAAATAATTCTGACCTCCTCTGCATTTTTTTTTTATTACTTGAAGACAGTATAACTTACATATATGGTGGCAAAGTGGCACTGCTGATTATACACAGGGGGAGCTGATCAGCGGGTACCACAGACTCGGTGTCTGCAGGCAGCCACCGATCCTTCGGTACTGAGGGAGGATGGCGGTCTGCCTATATAAACAAGACAGATTGTCGTTCTGTCAGATCCATGCCTGCCCCTAGTAAAAGGACCTACAACACAGTGCACATACACTAGCTAGACACAACCCTTTGATCACCCCTGATGTTAACCCCTTCCCAGCCAGTGTCATTAATACAGTGACAGTGCATATTTTTTGGCACTGATCACTGTATTGGTGTCACTGGTCCCCAAAAAAGTGCCAGAAGTGTCAGTTAGAGTCCCGACAATGTCATAGTCCTGCTATAAGTTGCTGGTCCCCACAATTACTAGTAATAAAAAAAAAAAAAAAAAATTCCATAAAAATATCCCATAGTTTGTAGACACTATAACAATATATGCTTATTGGGATTTTTTTTTTCTCCAAAACCATGCAGCAAAATACATATTGGCCTGAATTGATGAAGAAATTAGATTTCTTCAATTTTTTATTGGATTTGTTTAATAGCAGAAAGTAAAATTTTCTTTCTTGTTTTCTTTTTTCAAAATTGTCGGTCTTTTTTTTGTTTATAGCTCCAAAAATGAAAACTGCAGAGGTGAACAAATACCACCAAAATAAATCTCTATTTGTGGGAAAAAAAGGAAATCAATTTTATCTGGGTACAGAGTCGATTGACCGCACAATTGTCAGTTAAAGTAACGCAGTGGCGTATCACAAAAAATGGCCTGGTCACGAAGGGGGTAAATCTTCCAAAGGCCAAGTGAATAGTTCTCAATTACCAGCAGTGGTGGCTGCTCCATTAGGGGTGCAGGGGTGCCACCCCCCTAATCCATGTGTCCTAATTTACATGCAGGGCGCCAGACGCATGGATTTCAACGGGGGTTTTTTTTAAGCACATGATTAGAGCCTGAGGCCCTAATTGGCTTAAAAAAGGGTGGGCTATAAGCACCCACTTATGTGACAATAGCAAAGTAATATTCACTATTGTCTTCCTGCTTCTCCTCCCGGCTAATCAGCAAGCGTGTCTTAAGACCCGATTGGCCGAGAGGAGAAGCGATCATATTGGCAGGCTGGGAAGAAGCAGGGGGAAGCTGCTGATAACCAGCTTTTGCCATTAGATAAGGGATTCTTTCAAATGGTATACAAAAGGACGCTGGTATGAAATGGGTACCGGTTGTGTCTCAGTCCCGATTAGTACATACACCACAACTACCTATAGCCCATGGGACCTTTATCGAGTCACAACACCAAGGTAAAATGTAAGAAAATTTATTGCATGAACAAATACATATATTATAAAACATATATTTATACCAACATTTATGTATATCAACAGTGAAAAAACATCAGATGGCATTCAAAAACTTTCAAGAAACAATTCTCTGCGTGTTTCGCAAGATAAAAACGTTTTTCCTCAGGAGAAGCACACAGGGATATCTGAAGATAGAAAGCACCTGATAGGTAAAAAAAAAAACTCTTATGTGCTTTCTTTCTTCAGATATCCCTGTGTGCTTCTCCTGAGGAAGCGAGTTTTTATGTCGCGAAACGCGTAGAGAATTTAAGCACTGGCCAATTTGATTCTTGAAAGTTTTTGAATGCCATTTGATGTTTTATGTTGATATACATGTACAAATATATGGTTTATGATATATTTATTTTTTCATGCAATAAATTTTCTTATATTTTACCTTGGTGTTGCAACTCGATAAAAGTCCCATGGGCTATAGGTAGTTGTGGTGTATATTCTTCCAAATGGGCCCCATAAAGTTCTGTAAAATACAGACTACGCTTCTCCTAAAACAAGAATATTTCACTTGCAGCTGCAGAAACTTTAAAAAAACAACACAAAGCTGGAAGTTGGAATGAGTTAATCCTCTTGCAGAATATGTGAAAATGTAGTTGGCTTAACTGTTACAACTTGTCCAGCTAAAACCTTCTGCCTTTAATCCTTAAGACTCTAGAATAAAGTAACTTGGAAGACGCAAGTTCCGTGAGATTTGGCATCGGCTCCCATTGACTCACGGTGAAACTTCTTTGTCATGAAGCAAGCCCTGTCACTGAAAAATTGGGATACAATCCTCTCCTGGTTCTTGTATCATGAAGATGACGATAGTACACTCAACAATTCACATGGAGAGGTGACACATAAAGATACAAGCCCGGGCTGTGAACATGAAATGGATTAGGCCTTATGTGAGTTGCTGCCAAGCACAACAAATGCATCTTTACATCCCGGCCTGATGCAGTTCACATGTGATGACGTTCCAGTGTGGGAAGTAGTGAGATGAGACGCATGTGTTTGGATTACACATTCCTCTGCATTTTATCTCAGACATTTTCCTTCTAGTGTTCCTCATTTTTTTCTACCATAGGAGACCGTGAAAAAAAAAAATCAGCCCTCAACTGTCATATCGTCTGTTAGCTATTTGTCATTAATATGTTACTTTCTAGTAAGGATGACACATATCTCAATCATAGTTAACAACATTCATGGAAACATTGGGAAGACACTTTCCTGTGATGGGAAAAATGACAGCACAGTTAGTGTGACACAGCGCTAAAAGGGTCTGTATGGTTGGCTAGCTTTGGCACCCAAACACAAGGCCCCCCAGCCCTGCTAGGACACACTCCCACCTGACAAGGCGACTCCTCTGCCACCTTGTGCCCTACTCCTCGCCATAGGCCCCCCTCACGACATTCCCAGCCAAAGACCGTTATATCAGAAAATGGAATATCCACTTGATAGTTAGGTTCACTGCACTTAAGAGGAGAAAAGCAGTGCCTACTAAGTGTAGTATGAAGCACAAAAAATGTATTCAGAAGGTGAACAACTCCCATATAGAAAGTCTTGAATATTGCATATCATAGTGGTACCTTCCTGCTGCATCACTGGTCTCTGTTCAAGACTCTTTATATGTGAGTTGTTCATCTTCAGAATACATTTGGTGTGCTACATACTACATTTAGTAGGCACTGCTTCTCTCCCCTTGATCTCCACAGAGTCGCTTCTACTCTTACAAGCTGACAGCCACGGTGTAGTCCCAGGATGAGCTCTTCAAGGACTGCCCCCCCCCCCCCTTGATATTAAAGACTGGATATTATTGGGCTCACTATAGCCATTTGAATTTTAATCTCCCTATCACTGGCTTGTCCTACTCCAGCTGAGCGCACCACTTTGTTGTTCTTCTTTTTCTATTAGGTTCACTGTACTTTTCTGGTGTTGATCAAGGAGGGGCAAGACAGTCACATCACTTGGACATACATTCAGGATTCACTTAACATTCACATTAAATCACATAAAATGGATGATTCACAGTAATTACAGGTGAAAGCACATGCAGCACCTCAGAACCATCTCGCTCTAGTTTCTCCTCTGCCCAGGGTCATCAGTAGTCACAGGAGTATGTTCCCTGTATACACCTCCTAACTGTGTACACTTCTTTCGGAAACTCTCCACAGGGAAGCAAACCACCCTAGCCTTCACCTCCGTAAGGGACAAAATATCTACAGCCAACTCCTGCATACAGGTCTACTTTACTCAGCACCTGCCCTGTCTAGGGCCTATGTGTGCTGGTGTCATGATCTGGAGGCTCAGAGGCCAGTATCTACAGCAGTGGAGCAGCACCCACTGACAAGCTGAACAAGTATACATGCAGGTCACCCTGGCTGATGACATGGGTTCACCCGAGGTGCGGAGTCTAAGTACTAACCAATGTTCACCAGAGCTCCGGATGGTGCAGATGGGTTTTGCTATGTGTTAGTACCATACTGCGGACCTCAGGATTGCCCCACCAGGAGGTGAGCAAGCTGGGGTCCAGTAACAGATATAGAAGGTAGGAATCAAACAGAGGCATAATCTGGAAACAAGCCAAAGGTTAGTAATGAATGGTTGCAGGTAGGGATTAAGCACAAGCGTAGTCGAGAAACAAGCCAAAGGTCAGTAATGAATGGTAGCAAAGATACGGACGGCAGCAGGAGAGACAAAAGCTAGATATTGGCTCGAGGGAGCACAATAATCTGTCAAACAAGAAGTGCAGAGACATGGTTTAAATCATGAAGTTCATGGGAGGAGCAAAGATTTCAAGGTTCAGGACAAACAAGATTTAAGGTAGGATCATTAAAGAAATTGTTCAGGGAACTGTCCAGAATTCCAGGTGGCTTAGCAAGAAGAGTCATTGCCAGACACAGCAGAGGTCCTACGTTCAAGTCCAGACCCTGACAGCTGCCTACATCCTCACAGGTGTGTGGGGGGGGGGTTGATTCCCATTCCCCAAGAGAGAGTATGTGTTAGAAGACTGTGCGAGGGTTAATTGCACTTGGGTGTGGTTTCCTCTCATTCCATGAAGGGCAGCTCTATTTAAACTTCCTGCTTCCTGTAAGCAGATGCTGTCTGATCTACAGCGTGTACCCGTCCTTCCTGAGCAACTTGTGCCTGTTATCTGTTCCTGTCTCCTGTTCCTGTGACCCGGCTTGCCCGACCTTGTCTGAACTCCGCCTGTACCGACCCTTGGCCTGCCTACGACCATCCGATTGCCTGATCCTTCTGCACCTCTGCTGTCAGCCTGTTAACAAACTCTGCCTGTACCCGACCACTCTTTTGCCTGTTCCTCTGTACCGCACTGCCAGCCAGTTGCCGACCCAGCCCGCACGACCACGCTTCTGCTGCACGAGCGCTCCAACGGACCTATTACCATCATCAGTGATCCAGTCCGACCCTCGTGC
>BLSH010349343.1:474291-484298 GCA_018402905.1 Glandirana rugosa | reverse complement strand
CTATCTAGCTCTAAGCGGTGCTTAGGGGTATCTGGGAGGAGGTCAGTTATTAGGCTGTGGATTGCGTCAGGAATATCCTTGATTTCCTCTGGAAGTCCCCTGACTCTGAAGTTAACTCGTCTAGACCTGTTTTCGAGGTCATCAATTCTGGCAAGGGCCGTGTCAAGTTGGTCCTGCAGAGAGACAATGAGATCTGAGTTCTGATTAGAGGTTGCTGCGGTGGAGTCCAGTTTGTTCTCAATAGCTTCTATACGAGTCCCTAGCATTTGAAAA
Organism: Glandirana rugosa; assembly: GCA_018402905.1. NCBI lineage: Eukaryota > Metazoa > Chordata > Amphibia > Anura > Ranidae > Glandirana > Glandirana rugosa. The sequence continues at coordinate 484,025 of BLSH010349343.1, read as the reverse complement.
TCTGATTTGATCTCGCCCGTTATAGTAGCAATTGTATTTGCAAGACCCCTCTCAAGTAGCGTGGAGAATTTAATGTAGAGCTCTTCCACCTGCAAAGTAAGGTTGGTGTTCGGGGTATCTGGTGAAGCTGGTACAGGGCTGTAGGTTCCGAGGGGGGGAGATGAGAGCTCACCTTAAAAACGGCCTAATAGTGACTCAGTAGAGGAAAGGGACGGTAAGGGAAGCTGCAAAGAGCCACCATGTGGTCCTGGTGTGAAAGTCAGAGAGGCAGGGGATAAGACTTGCCTGGCATCAGAGCGTGGTGGATTACCCAGATTCTCCAAATGAGACCCCTCAGCGGCCCCAGAGGACATGGCAGAAGCGGCCGCCATCTCTTAAGATCCCAGGGAGGAGGAAGTAGAGAAGAGTACGCTGAGGTCCCTCCTGGCTGCCGGTGTAGAAATACAGAGGACAAGTGACCCTAATGAAGGGAACTGATCAGCTCATCAATGAAAAAACATAAGAGTTCTGGATATTTGCCATAAAAATGGGGCTAGGCATAGTATAAGTGTTGAATTTAAGAGATAAGACCCGAGCAATTACTTGAACAATTCTTCACTGCTGAGAGTAGTATAGAATACCTTCAATGTACACCTTCCATGTAACTTGGAGAGCCTTCCTGCATCTTTGCTTGGAGAAGTGAGTGTGAGACTGGAGGTCTCAATGCTGTGCAGTTCTTTTAGGCCTCAGCGGCCATCTTGGTACACCCGCGGGAAGATTTACAGGGCTGTGGGGATGTCATAGGGATGTTCCCACGGTTCAGCTGCACTGACCTTCTCCCTTACAAGGAGGGCAGGGTTGCCCTGTAGTGCTCCAGGCTTCTCTACCTCCGTGAACCTCCTCAATGGACCCGATCGGCCTCCGCCGCGGCCATCTTGCTCCACCCGCTCCGTTCAGCGGGGCCTCCCGCGGCCCGAGTAGTGTTCCGGGGCGCTTCACAGGTGTCACCCTGCTCCGGGGGGGGGGGGGGACAAGAAGGGGGACCGATCGTTGGAGCTCCACCGTGGCTGATATGCTCCTTCTGGGCCTCGGCAGCGAGCGACGGTGCGGAGCTCCGGACTAGACGTCCATCTAGGAGCAGCCGCGCATGCGCACTCTCTGTCATTTCTTTTATGTCTGATGTGCAGGTTATTGTTACCTTTGTTTAAAAAAAATGAATTAAAAAAGTACACAACATAGGGTGCATACAATTGTAATCACACAGTCCATCCAATTATACAGGTGGTCTGTCATGTATTTTATGTCTGACTTCTCTGAACATGTTAGTGTTCATGTTGAAAAAAAACTCAACAACCTGGCAACCGGAGTGATTTTTGGGTCCCAGTCTGAGTGTACACAGCCACAGACTTCCTGGTTCCGGCTACGTCACTTCCGGTGACGTAGATCCACCCACCTCATTGCCGTGGCCAGCGAGAATGTTCCAACACGATCCTATGGTCCTCAACGATAACCCGGTTCCCCTGCATATCCTGCATGCCTGTGGTATGGGGTTGGTCATCAACTGGTAACCACTGTTCATCTCATTTGTTTTTTAACCGTGTGTGAAATAAACAAAGACTGATTTAGTGGATACACTGTCCTCTGTGCTTCTGGGCTTTTAATATCACTGCCAGTCAGCCCTTTGAGGTCTTATCATATACAGTATGACAGCCACATGTCATTTCAAGAGCACCTTGTCAGTGTTACTTTCCAAAGAATACCTAATTGTGAGCAAGGGTAAAAAAAAAAAAATTGTGTGCACATTATTGGATGATGGAAATCAGCAAATCTTATATTCATTTACTAAGCTCTGGAGCAACTCCTCTTGCAAAGTGCAGTCTATTTGCCTTTAGTAGATCTACCCAAGTCCATCAAATTATAAAAGTGGTCTGTCTTTTTTGTCACAGCCCATTGCTGTTACTATTGATATAAAAATAAAAAACTTGTACACTTGTAGTTATGCAGTCCATTCAATTATAAAGATGTAATTACTTTTGTGTATGACATGTCACAAAGGGACACAACTTTGTCTAGGGGGTTTAGCAGAACCTTAACCTTCTCTTTCACAACCTGTAATGAGGGGAAAAGTGGTAGTGGGAAACAGATGCTGGAGGTGCAGCCATCACCTTCTTCATCACTGTATTCCACTCCAACACTTTTGCATTGGTGTTCACCAGCCAGCCTTCCACCTTGCAGGTATTGGAATGAAAGAAAAAGCTCCCTTCCATCCACCCTTACACCCTGAGCCTTAGTGCTACTCTTGCACAACATCTAGTTCTACAACTGATGTCTTACAGATTAGTAGACACTCCCTCCTTCCAACACTTTTTGGCCTATACTCTCCCTCGGTACCACATGCCCAGCTGCCACAATTTTCCCCAAACATCTGTCCCTGCTTTGCATGGCCATGTGACCCAGAACAAGTCCATGCCAATGCAGAAAACTATCAGTGTCATGTTTTTATAGCACACTGCTAAATGGTGGTTAAACAACAAACCGAAAATGGTACACTTATTAAATTGGTGGCACCACCTTAAGCCGTGAGAGATTCAGCCATCTCTGCCACCTGTATCTACTCCTCCTTCTACTCCAAATCTACCAACTCCACTAACATCTGGACCTCACAAGTGCTGCAAAGCATACAATGCTGCACAGGCAAAATTATACTACTATGCCATGTTTAAACTTGTCTGCCTATGTGACTGCTGCCACAGAGCTGCTAGTGGGTCTGCAGGACTATGAAAACATGTGGCAGACCCTGCACAAGCTCGAGCTAGGTATGTTTAGTTGGGACATGGGGTTAAACCTGCTGGCAGCCCATCATGTGGGAAAGCTAACACACATACCTTGACTGGCCCACATGATGAACATGCTAGTTCAAATCTTTCTAAGCAACTACCCAGCTTTGGATTAGCTTCTGGATAAGTCGAGGAAATTGTTGATAGGAAGAAAGTTGATAGTTGATGAATGCTTAGAAAAAGTGCAGCACAATGCAACCTATCTGCAAACCACCTGATTTGTGACATACCTTTGCACCGGGATTTAACCTTACAAATGTTGCAGTCACTCTCCAAGCTACAGAAAACTGCCATGGAATTCTTAAATGACTATCTGGGGTACAAACGCTCTAGGGAGTTTAGGTTTTCTCCTCTCAAGAGTGGAAAGGGATTCAGAAAGGTGTGTTGTACAGGAGAAGCTCTATTTATTCATACCATAGTTTTGAGGCCAATTCTAAAAAACAATTATTCATAATTACATAATAATGACTTCTTATCTGGGATGCCCCAATACTCTGTGTATGGGATGATGTTTTTATTTTAATCCAAGGACTTTTTATGATTAACTTTAAGTGGAAGGTTTCTAGGTTAGAAATTAATTTTGATTAATTATTTACCCAATCCATGGCTAAAAATATTTTTAAAGGATTTACAGCATATGTCAATTCCAAAAGTATTGTTTACACAACATTCTACAATCATTTCTACCCTCTTAAAGAGGAGCATTACTGAAAAATTTCAAATGCAACCTTGATTCTTCAAATTCCAAATGTCCTTTTTTTGAAAATGCTATGTTTTAAAAGTATAAAATATTCACTATGATATCTATGGTAGTGAATGCACTGTCTAAAAAGTATATGATCTAAAGTTCTAGACCTGAAAATGAAAATAAAGCCAATTCTGTTGGTGCTGAAAAATAAATTAGTTTTTTCACATGATGTAATCCCATTTACCAGTAAAACCTTCCCCACCAGAAATTTAAAAAAAAAAACTAACCTTTAGTTTGTAAGAAAACAAATATGGAATTGTTAGTTAAAAAAAACAGCAATCACAAATATCCTAATATACACTTACACTTACCGGTAACCTTTAGTGTTACCATGTGCTTAAATTTATCAGTAGATTTACTTAACTTAGTTGTGAGAATGCTAGAAGTATTGTCTAACACATCTATGAAAATGAGGCAAACTTAAAACAGAATTTACATATAGATTAAAAACAATTTAGCTCTTGAAAAAGATGTGGCATATGCATTTGTTTATTCACAGTAAAATGCATTTATTTGCCAGAAAATTTAGCAGCTCTGTTACATTGAACCAAGCAAGCGACCTAAATAATGTTGTTTCAATGTGTTCAAATATTCTCATTGAGTATGCAATTAAACTCAAGTTTTCTAGCAAGTTGTGCATATGAATAAGGAATAATCTGTGGAGAAGTAATGCAAAAGTTTCCTTAGGACAGAGTTTTCCCTAGGGTTGAGTACAGAGAGGCACTTTTTCTTATGACCTTTCCCCAACATGATTTTGAGAAAAGGTAAGGGCAAAGTTGCAGGAGAAGATGTCCTTCCATTGAAAGGAAAAAAACAATGTGCCAGGGAGAGGCTACATTTACATTGACTTTTCACAAAGCTTCATATGCATAACATCAATTGCTCCCAGTAGAAAACTAATTTCTGGTCTGCAGATTTTTTTTCTACTTTTATTCCTTCTTTGAAAACATATTCACTGATTGATGAGATTTTTTTCTGACCCTATTAAAGTAAATTGGTGCATGAGAGTATCACAAAAACATTATACCTATATCTGTTTCCATGAGTATTAGGGTCAGATCTTGCTCTGTCTGGTCTCATTTTCCTAACTCTGTTGATTAGGTACCATGATAATTTAGCTCCTGGTATACAACATGGAGGATCATATCTTTTACAAAACTATACTAAAAAGTATAATTTCTGTTATCATTTTTACCCCATTTCTCATGTGTACATAAAAAATGTTCTGGCTCTGCCTTAGAATGACATCCCTCTTGACTGTTTTTAAGCTCAGGCTTACCATCTGGTACATCTGTCTTCACATTTTAAATCAATTCCCACATCTTTTTAAATACTTATGCAGGCTTATTCAGTAAGACAGTGTGAATTATAATGGTCAAAATAAAAAAATCTTACTGAACTCATTCAGATTTGATTATTTCTACGGCAGCATTAATGAGTAAGACATTTTATTTGATTGATGTGGTTATTTTTGGTTGGTCTATTAATTTTGGCTACTGCATTTTAAACTTTCATTTTTAAATTGTTAAAAGGTGTAAACGGTTGATAAGAACAAAATCACCTTTACTCAGATTTACAGTGTTACTGTCTGCATATATAACGGCTGTAGTTGTATGTCACATTTTTCAGACTGGCCATAGATAGACCAAAGCTACTTTTTTCCACAGCTCAGGATGACAACAGGTGTGTGGGTGTGATAACCCTTTTTTTTTTGAGGGAGTGCATGCACATCATCATATGGATACTTACAAGCATCTTAAGATTCAGGGAAAACAATATGCAGTATAGGTATATGTAGGTGGGTGCAGTATAGAAGATTGGTATTGCCCATGTGTTTTTTATTTTTTGTTTTAAAAAAAGGGTCTCATGATATCTTTTAAGGATGATATAAAACACATTTCCACTACATAATTTCCTTACTACAGTGTAAGGGGAATAGATTGTGGAAGAATTGGCCATTGCAGCTTTATTCTGCAGCTCCAATATGCAGTATAAGTATAGGTAGGTAGGTGCGGTATGGAAGGTTGGTATTGCCCATGTGTTTTTTGAAAAAAGGGTACCATGATAATTTAGCTCCTGGTATACAACATGGAAAATCATATAATTTACATGCTTATATACTTACAGGCAAGCATATAAATCCTATTATACTAAAAAGCATAATTTCTGTTATGATTTTTAACCCATTTCTCATGTGTACATAAAAAATGTTCTGGCTACTGCACTTTAAACTTTCAGTTTTAAATTGTTAAAAGGTGTAAACGGTTGATAAGAAAAAAATCACCTTTACTCAGATTTACAGTGTTACTGTCTGCAGATATAATGGCTGTAGTTGTATGTCACATTTTTCAGACTGGTCATAGATAGACCAAAGCTACTTTTTTCCACAACTCAGGAAAACTTTGATGACAGCAGGAGTGTGGTGTGATATCTGTTTTTTGTGTTTGTGCATGCACATAATCATATGTATACTTACAAGGCATCTTAAGTTTAAGGGAGAACAATATGCAGCATAGGTATAGGTAGGTGGGTGCAGTATGGTGGGTTGGTATTGCCCATATGTTTTTTTTTTGTTTTTTTTAAAAAGGGTCTCATGATATCATTTAAGGATGGTATAAAAAAAATGTTTCCATTGAGTCATTGCCTTACTGCATTGTATGGGGAATAGGTTGTGGAAGAATTGGTCATTGCAGCTTTATTCTGCAGCTCCGATATGCAGTATAGATATATATATAGGTAGGTGAAGTATGGAAGGTTGGTATTGCCCATGTGTTTTTTTGAAAAAAAGGGTCTCATGATATCGTTTAAGTGTTATATAAATTACATTTCCATTATGTCACCTCTTTACTACAGTGTAAGGGGAGTATGTCATGGAAGAATTGGCCATTGCAGCTTTATTCTTCAGCTCCAATATGCAGTATAGGTATAGGTGGGTAGGTGCAGTATGGAAGGTTGGTATTGCCCATGTGTTTTTTTAAAAAAGGGTCTCATGATATTGTTTAAAGGTTATATAAATCACATTTCCTTATGTCACCTACTTCTTACAGTGTAAACCGAGTAGGTCATGTAAGAGTTGGCCATTGCGGCTTCATTCTGCAGCTCCAAATAACAGCTGAGTATGTTATACTTAAAGCTGAAGTGAGGCAAAAAATAAATAATACCTATTCCCTGATGAATTTTTAATTCCCAGGTATTATCATGTAACAATATTGAGGGCATCATCACTGTACTGCATATAGCCTGTGCAGAAAGTAGAGTTGTGGGTGGTACTCAGTAGGATGAAACACCACATATGGCCTACAGAAAACTACCTGGGAGGAGGACTCAAGACCAGTGACCCTTCTCAAGTAGTTAGAGCAGCAGTAAGCAGTTTTTATGGCAAGAAGCATACACTGAAGCAAAATGCAATAGTTGTTTTATTGAAATAATGCACAGATAAAAAAAACATACCCAAAGTCACTATCTATGATTCAAGTAAGAATATAAATGCCTCTTGTGTTTAAACTACAAATGTATAACTCTTGATTTTGCTGGTCTCAACACGCAAACATTATTTAGAAACACAGGAACAGACTAGTTTAAAGGAAAGCTTTATAGTTGAATATGTTTTTATTCATGGAAAAAGTATTATCAATACAGACAATAAAGAAGTATAAAAGAATCATAACAGTCCTTGTCAGTTATTATGCATCTCAGAAACAATTACTACTTCTGGATATAGTATTTGGTGAGTTTTAAACTGGCATCCATCCCAGGAACCCTAGATATATCTGGGGCACTGGAACAGGATGATGAGATAGGACTTGGGAAAATCAGATGAGGGGGAACCTCTGATAGTGTTATATACTATTGACATTCTAAAAGGAGTACCCCTCCCTGCCGCGGACCAGAAACCTGAGTCCCGTCAGGGGGAAGAGGGCATCCTGTTCCATGAGGTGTTAATCACCAATATCTGTATAAGTTGTAGATATGAGAAACTAGCAACATTCACAGATTAAGAAAAGGGAAAGAGCCAGTGAGAGAACAAGGTTAGTAGAAGAAGGAGAAAGGTGCAAAGGAGCTACAAAAGAAAGAGGGAGGAGGAGAATGAGAGGGAAAGGGAATAGGCAGGTGGGGTGGCGGGCTTCTCCAGTAGCATTATGGCCTAGGTGAAAGGGGGAGATGATAAGTTCAATTTTTTTCTGTGGAGGAATAGACTCGCTCACACCACTGTGGAGGGAGGTGAGGGCGCAAGCCGCAATTTGAGTTTGTCAGAAGTGGAATAATGAATCCAAATCATCCACACAACCTTGAACGTATCCCAGGTATTCCATTCCCGGGCCTCTAACTCCTCCATAAGCATGATATCATTCATTTCACTTACACATTTAGAGAAGGAGGGAGGGGTGGAGACCTTCCAAAATCTTGAGATAAGCTGTCTACCTGCTGTAAGAAAGAACCTCAAGAGGCTAGATTTTTGTAATTTAACCGAACCTGGTAAGATAGAGAGCAGGGCAATGGAGGGACTGGGGTATATGGGATCGTCATTAGAGTTGAGCGAACCCGAACACTGAAGATGATTTTAGAACACTAATATGGCTCCATGTGGCTGAAACAGGCTTTTCCCACACACTGTGAAGATGATTTTAGAACACGAATATGGCTCCACGCGGCTGAAACAGGGTTTTCCCACACACTTTGAAGATGATTTTAGAACACTAATATGGCTCCACGCAGCTAAAACAGGGTTTTCCCACACACTTTGAAGATGATTTTAGAACACTAATATGGCTCCACGCAGCTGAAACAGGGTTTTCCCACACACTTTGAAGATGATTTTAGAACACTAATATGGCTTCATGGGGCTGAAACAGGGTTTTCCCACACACTTTGAAGATGATTTTAGAACACTAATATGGCTCCATGAGGCTGAAACAGGGTTTTCCCACACACTTTGAAGATGATTTTAGAACACTAATATGGCCTCATGCGGCTGAAACAGGATTTTCCCACACACTTTGAAGATGATTTTAGAACACTAATATGGTTTCATGCGGCTGAAACAGGGTTTTCCCACACACTTTGAAGATGATTTTAGAACACTAATATGGCTTCATGCGGCTGAAACAGGGTTTTCCCACACACTTTGAAGATGATTTTAGAACACTAATATGGCTTCATGCGGCTGAAACAGATTTTTCCCACACACTTTGAAGATGATTTTAGAACACTAATATGGCTTCATACGGCTGAAACAGGGTTTTCCCACACACTTTGAAGATGATTTTAGAACACTAATATGGCTTCATGCGGCTGAAACAGGGTTTTCCCACATACTTTGAAGATGATTTTAGAACAGTAATTTGGCTCTATGCCCCTGCAATAGGTTTTTCCCACACACTTTGAAGATGATTTTAGAACAATAATCTTTCCCTTAAAGCAACAGCTCGAGGCTTTCCCTGTACAACTTGGAGATGATTTTAGAATCTAAGAATTAAAAAGTGCATCTACATTGCTGGTTTAAAAAAAAACAAAAAAAATTCCAAAAACTACATTTGCGGCCAGCGGTGCATTTCTTGCACAAAAATAAAAAAAACAGTGTTGGCTACCTCCTCCTCTACCACCGCCACTTTCACCGCCTCCTCAACCTCCACTCCACATCCACCTCCATTTTTGATTTTTTTCTGCGATTTTAGCTTAAAAATTATTTTAAGGGTGCGCATGTGCGGGAGCTCCGGGATGGCCGCTTAACACGGAGCTCCGCACCATCGTCCGCCCGGGGCCCTCCTAGCCGACATTTGGAGAGGCCATCGCGGGTAAGACGAACACAGGCGACGGAACGCCTCCACAGGAGTTATGGGTGTCTGTTCGGGCTAGGTGAATACCCCGATTTTCCGACCATGGACGAGAGACCTCCCAGGGCCGCGGCACAATCCGGCTATGGCGCCGGTAGAACCACGAGAGCGCGCCGCACGAGGAATCGACCTAGAGGGCTAGGTATCGGAGGGAGCTAGGGCCTCTTACCAGGGCTACGTCGCCCCCCTCTCGACCTCATCGGTCCCCTGCAGAATGGGCGCTACCGGAGAGGTTTACAGCCGATCCTCCCGGGGCCCGCCTGCTACCACGCCTCGAGGCACAATTCGCCGGTAGGGCCTCGAGGGCGTGTACGCGTGGGAATTTTATTAAAAATT
>BLSH010349343.1:410097-420121 GCA_018402905.1 Glandirana rugosa | reverse complement strand
CTACAGGACATAGCATGTTGGGGATTTGAACCTATGAACCCCGGCGTTGCTCAGCAGAAGTGCTAAGCCCTTAGCCACATCCATGGAGCATCCATTGCTGTGATGTCAAACAGTCCTAAGTCTCAGAGGTGCAATAAATGAACCAATGCAGATGTGCTGTGGAAGGTTGGATAACCATTGAACAACCTGTTTCTGGCATATGCCATCTGTTTTGAAGGTTTGTTATGGCTCAGTACTGTGAGCATTCTGCTATAGAACATCTCTCATTTTGGGGCATTTGCCTTGGTAAGAAACTGCAATTATTGCTGGATGGGAAATGTTAAGGCTGATTATAGTCTTTTCCCATAGAAAACATGTGACACAATTTGCAATAGTGGTGGAACCCTCCTACACATAAATACTACATTTAGACATAATTTTGGTAAGAACATGAGTTATGAGAACAGAAAACCTCTCTGCATGAAGTGATATTCTCAGGACGCAAACCCAGAACCTCTATGTTCCTAGGTAGAAGCGTTAAGCTGTTAGCCACCAATCTGCCGAGTGTGCAACCCTCCTACACATAAATACACATAAATACACATATACTGCATTTATTTGTACATATAGGTGGTGGAATTACATTAGTCTGGAGTTTATTCTGTACTATTTGGTGATGCTTGAAGTGTAAAACAGTGATGTTATTGCAACAGCTTTTTTATTTTTATTATTATTTGTATTATTATTATTATATGTAGTATGATTATTTATTATATTATTTATTATTATCATTTATTGTTTGTGGTTTGTGCAGATACCTGTGTGAGTTTAGGAAAAGATTTTTATGAGATGGACAGCAACAAGCAAAAGACAGGGAAAAACATGAGAGGATTGAACATTGTAGCATTTTAAAAACAAATTAGATGATGAAATAGCAACATTGTTGCAGGGACAATTTATTTGAGAGATACATTTCATCTCAACATGAAAAGGATTTCTTTAGGGAAGTTACAATTGTATCATTAGAATCAATGGCTAAAACTTGCATTGGGCTTCTTAAGAAGGTATATTAGCCAACGCGAATTTTCCTTCTCAAAAAGACATTATAGACAAGTGTGAATTTGCGAATTTACTATACCGCCCTCTAAAAAAGGCATGAGGGTTAAAATGAGGGCATTTTCTTGTCTGAGCATGCTCAGTTGTGCTGATGAATAGTCAGGAAAAAAGGGGTATTTTGGCTCTTTTCAGACTTTCAATGATATTTCAGGTTATATATCACTTTTTTAAACAATTTAAAAGCAGATCATCATTAAACAAGATACTACATTTTTAGAAACAATTTAGGTGATCCTATCATGCTCTAAACATTATTTCCATGTGCAATTCCCTTGCTTCTACCACGACTAGTTTTTTAGTCACTCACTGCTGTTTGGGCGTTATAGTGAATTTGATTCTGGGACTATTTTCTCCCTCAGGGCTTTAGTGAATTCCATTTTTGCGCTAATTAGCGCGAATTTGCGATTCTGCGCGATAAAATTTGCGCGAAGGCATATTCGCGCTATAGTAAATGACCCCCACTGTGTCTCTATGAGAGGACACAGAAGCTGCTGCCTGAGACACAGCTTTCTGCCCGTCACCCACTGCCTGACCCACAGCCCTTCACTCGCAACAAAGATGGGGTAAGTGCCGGGCAGACGGCGGGCGGGGGGTGCCGTTAAGTGCCGCTGGCCGATGGGGGATGGCGGGGGTGCTGGATTAGTGCTGTGCCACTGGCCAGGGGGGTGGGGGTGCTGGAAAAGTGCCATGCCATTGGCCATCCAGGGGGGTTGTGGTCAATTGCCACCATCCCCAAAAAACCAACGAGCCTCCACTGTTTCTGATAGCTTAATTATTGTTCTTTGGCTCTTATTAACAATGTATTGCATAATGTAACAATGTATTAAATCCCACAAATGAAGCTACTACTGTTACCCTCAATCAATGGAACAGAAAATGGTAGTCACATTCATCTTGACAGGTTCTATAATGCTAAAGACATTTCAATGCTTATCCAGTCAGCTTACTCAGCTCTAATGATCAGGGGGTAGGTGAAAGGAGCACCCAGAGTCAGGTAAAAAGTTATTGAGTGTTTATTTTGATTGTAGTAGGTACAATAAGGTTAAGCCAACGTGTTTCAGTGGATCAAGATCTCCCCCTTCTTCAGGACTAATAGAGACAGAGATAAAAAATTGTACACAAAATGTATAGATAAACATGACATACCTGTGCCACAATGAAGGTTACAAAGGGTTAAACGCATTTGTACATAATAATGTTAACGGATCATATAGTATTTCTATTTCAAAAGACAGGTAGGCTGATTGCAAGCACCTAAAAAATGTGAACTGTTAAAATCCTTTCTAAGATTATTTACATATGAACTGTGACCAAGGTTAAAAAAAAAAATATTTCTAGACAGATTTTTTTGCAGATACATTATTGATTAAAACACAAATGGACAACTAGATAGTGGTAGTGCACTAGTACTGACATATATATACTAGGATATGGCTCTTGTCCATTAGGCTATATGTTTAGCCAAGAGTAGTACTACTAACCTGCTGGTGTCTGATTGCAGTTGCAGGATCTTTCAAGGAATGTGTGTCTTTTATGACACTTGGATCTAGAAGGAAGAAAAGATCAGTGTGGTAATTGAGGATGGGTGGCTGTTGGGAGGGAGGGGGGGTCTGGGGATCTCTAAGGGGAAAGGAAGGGGGGAGGGCAGTGGGGTGATGGGGGGTGGGGGGGGAATTGGGGGTGGGGGGGGTCTGGGTGCCGAGCATAGGTAGAGCTCAGGGCTCTGCCTGGGGATAGATGGTGATAGGAGGAGCAGAGTCTGGGTACTACATGGTTAAGTGTGTGGAATAGGAGCGGTACACTCTCTGTAGGAGCTGTGTGGGTGCAGGTGTGAGCCTGGCAGAAATTAGGCTCGACCTGAAGCTTGACAGGAGGGGGAGGTGGACGGGGACCGGGAACTTGGGAGCGAGTGGCAGTGGGATGAGAGCGGTGGGATGGACTGGAGGAGCCGGGAGCCAGCATCCTGCAGTGGAGAGGATGGCTGTCAGATGGGAGCAAGGGGACCATGAGTGGGGAAACCGGTGGGGAATGAAGCTGCTAATGGGGATGGGGGAACCTGCAGTAGGACTTGGTATGTGGAGGAGACAGGTCTCTCGAGCCAGAGGTGACAGCTGCACGGTTTGGATGGATATGCTGGGAGACTGGGGAGCGGCATGGAGCAGTCTGTGGAGGGGTGGGGAGCTGACTGGTGTGGGGAAACCAAGGGCAAGGGGGCCTGGGATGGGGTGGAGGTCCGGGGAGGAAATACTGACTATGTGTAGAGCTGTAAAAAGCCTGATGGTAGCTACAAGCCCGGCTGCAGTGGCACCAAGAAGTTTAATTTGACAGGTAGGCGGGATGGATGAGTGGGTGGGATGGGCTGGTCAGGGGAATCCGACAAATGGAAGGTGTGTGCTTAACCCTTGAAGGCAAGACAATTGGTGACAATTAGCTGCAGACACACACACAAGATAAACATGGAATGGAATTATGTATTAGCTTGGAGGATGGATGGCTCAAAGAGGAATGTAAGGAGGTGGGGGGAGGAAAAATGAGTGGAGGATTAGTAGATGGAAAGCATTTGGATAGTATTAGGTGGATGATTGGATTGAATTAGGTGAAAGACGTTTTTACTAGAGACAACTTGAACAAAAAATATTTTAAAAATATTGATATTGCCCAGGGGACGCATCAGAGATACATAAAGTCCTACGTATGTCTGATCCTAATATGATATTATTGTCTTGTTGAGTCCATTCGGATTGAGGGTGTTTAGCTGGTATAACCAATAGGATTCTCTCTGGCAGAGTCTGGTGTACCGATTATAGTTGATGGATTCCGGAATCTGTTCTATGATTGTAGCGGTGATCAGATCTGGGTTGCGGTCGTGGTGCAGAGAAAAGTGCCGAGAAATGCTGTGTTCCCAAACTTCATTCTTTATATTGAATCTATATTTATTGAATCTTTGGTGGAAGGTCTGGATGGTCCTTCCGACGTATTGAACATTGCAAGGGCAAGTCAATAACTAAATGATGTACTGGGAGGAACAGTCAAGGTTAGAGGTGATTGGCCAGGTTTTCAGACAACTATTAGATTGGAAAATCTTGTTCCCGTTGGTGAGTATGGAGCAGGAGAGGCATCTGGAACTTTTGCATCTGAAACAACCTGCATCCTTTGGGGGCTTTGGGTTTGGTTGGCTGCACGGTAGTCTGCTGTGGGCTAGATGGTTTTTGATAGTTTTGGCCCTCCGAAAGAGGAGTCTAGGTTGGGGGGCAGGGTGGGTCGGAGAAGTGGATCTGACTGTAGAATGTGCCAATGTTTGGAGAGGATTCCCCTGATATGATTGTGATCTGTGTTGTATTTGGTGATGAAGTTGCCTTGTGTAGAGAGATTTCTCAGGCCCTTCATAGAGGATGGTTTCAGACACTCATCCTGTGGGATGTTAAGAGCTCTGTTGTGTGCTCCCTCGATCAACTTCTAGGGGTATCCTTTGGCCTTGAACCTTGCCCTGAAGATCTGTGACTGATCATGGAAATCCTTGTCAGTCGTACAATTTCTTCTGAGTCTTTTAAATTGACCGAAAGATATGTTCTTCAGCCATTGCTTGTGATGGCAGCTCTTGAAATCTAGGTAGCTGTTGCTGTCTACCTTTTTGAAAAAATTGGTGGTGGCGATTGTGCCGTTTATGTTTCCGGTGATGGAGATGTCTAGGTAATCTATAGTGGATGGATGCATTTGGTAAGTGAAGGTTTGTTCTGGTTGAGGTAATTGACAAAATCTGGGATCTTCTCCGGGTCATCGTTCCAGATCAATATTAGATCATCTATGTATCTTTTGTAGAAATGGATGTGATGAGAGCATGGGTTTTTTGACAGGATGTATTCTTGTATGAACTGGCCCAAGTAGAGGTTTGCATAACTGGGTGCGAACCTGGTCCCCATCGCTGTCCCCTTAGTTTGAACATAGAAGTCATCTAGGTGGGTAATATAGTTGTGGGTGAGGATGAAATTAATGGCATCCAGGAGGAACGAGGCTTGTTTGGGCATCAGTGGATCAGAGAATAGGTATTGTCTGGTGGCCTTAATCCCATAGGAGTGGGGGATGTTGGAATAGAGTGAGGCCACGTCTAAAGTGAGCCAGTGGAGGTCTGGAGTCCAGGTGTATTCCTTGAGGTTGGATAGGAGATCTGTTGTGTCTCTGAGATAGGATGGTAGCCTTTTCACAAATTTTTGAAGATGGTGATCGATAAATTGGGAGAGGTTGGATGTGAGAGAATTAATGCCCAATATGATGGGTATAGACTTGTGTATCTTGGGGAGATGATAGAAAAATGGGATGTTGGGGTTGTCTATGTTGAAAAATTATTTTTCATTTTTTGTCAGAAGACTTTCGGTGTGCACTCTTAAGGATGAAATGTTGGTATTCTGTTGCAAATTTTTCTGTGGGATCTTCTATAAGCAACATGTAGTATTCTTCGTCAACCAGGATTCTTTTCGCCTCAGCAATATAGGTTTACCGATCTTGAATAATTATTCCTCCCCCTTTACCTGCACTTTTTATGACAATCTGGTTATTTTCTTTCAGGCTCTTAATTGCTTTCTGCTCGGATTCATTCAGGTTCTTACTGCTCGGCCCCCGATTGGTTGCTAGGTTGTTGAAATTGGTTGTTACTAAAGATTGAAAGGTGGAGATGAAATTGCCTTTGTATTGTACAGGGTTGGCTCTGGATTTTGCTCTAAACTCTGTGGTGATGCATTTGGAGAGGATGTCGTCTGCAGAAGGGGGGTTGTCCAACAACACTAGAATTGCTTTTTGTTCTTCAGTTGTTTTTGTTTTTTGGATGCGTGATATCTTTGGAGGGTGAATTTTCTTATATAGCTCTGTAGGTCTACAAATAACTCAAATATGTTGGGTTTACTTGATGGGCAAAAGTTCAGGCCTTTTTTCAGGAATGATTCTTCCGCTCAAGAGAGTTGATATGTGGAGAGATTGAAGATTTTTACTGTGTTTTTACTTCTTGTTGTGGTTTCTTTCTTCTGGTTCCTCCTCTGCATCCTCTTTTCCGGCATCTGTGAAGAAATTAGGTATTTTCTGTGGTCTTGGGCTCTGTATTTGAGGGTGTATTCGGATGCTTGTGGAGCTGGTGGGTAGGTCTAAAAAATCATTCGGAGTGATGGTGGTGGATGGAGATTGGCGGGTGGGTGAAATGGGGTCCTCTAAGATCCCTGGATCTTCTGGGGGCTCTGGGACTTGGGGAGAGGGCGTGCCCTTCTCCAAACTTCTTGCCACATTCCCGATTGATGTTTCTTGTTCTCGGGGAAGGGGGGTTTTCCTGTTCTGGTTCTGAAACGTAGTTGGTTTGAGTCTGGTGTTCTTAAAGTTAGGTCGGTAGTAGGGGAGACGGCTGTTGGTGAATGTTCTAATCCTGTTTCCTCCTCTCTTTTGCATCTGGTTACCTCTTGGTCTGTGATTTGTGGCCGTTGACTTGTGTATGGTATTTTTATAGGGAGGTCTGGGAAGAGGGGCATTGGTTGGTCTATGATCTGCAGAAACAGGGATATGCGGTGGGTTTGCTGAAGCTGTCTTTTTTTTATTCCCAGGGTCTTGTTTTGTCATTTTCATTATCTTACTAGTCCCTATAGGTCTTTTTGAGCTTCTTCTTGTAGTTTTCTTCCTCTCCTTTCAATAATTTAGCACTGATGTTTTAATTCAGCTTCTTAAATATTGGAGAATCTTGGTGTGGGAGGACTCTTTCTCTGAGAGGGGCTATTTCTAAATTAAGTTCGGTTGTTAGACTACTCCTCTTAGTGATGATTATATCCATTGCTTCTAATGATTTCTCATCCCAGTATTTATACCAGGTGGTGCAATATGCATTGTCGTCCATGAAAGCTGGTGGTATTGTTACTGTAAGTCCCCTGGGCACTCGTTCGTACTCAGCTCTAATGATGGACAAGAATACAACTCAGCATTTATATCAGTTAAAGGTAACTCAGCCTAATCCAATCACCATCGAATGTGTCAGCCAGATGCTGATAAAAAAAACAAAATATTACCCTATGTGTTATAGTCAATTACTGAGTACACTAATAAGAAACCAGAAATGAGGTTTCTACATGCGGCTTACAACATTAGACACAATATATTTTTGAAGATAGTATTCAATATTTGGTACAGGTACTTGGAAATGCCATTTGGGATTTGCAATGCCCTTCCTGTCTTCCTTGTGAATGATGTTTTCCAGAACCTTCCATATATCTGTATCTATAATCTAGATGACAACCTGAATCAATGTTGCTCTCATCATAGTTATGTGAGAGCAACATTTAAACCACTCCAAGATAATGTATTGTATGCAAGTGCTTAGAAGAAGAATAATATAGATTCTTGTTAGACTACATTGCATTACCACATGTCACATTAAGAGGAGTAGTTGTGCCTGTGCAGCCACTGCATCCTATTAGACTTTAATGGGCTGCCAGCATGCAGTACCTGGGAAGTAGATATGCTGAAAAAATGGTCCATTTTTTTTTCTTTTTTTTTTTTTCTTTACCACTTCAGTAAACTGCCTTCCAAGTTATTTACACCTTGGCGTTCAAATGAAGTTTCGGCTTAGTCACATCATTGTGGTAATTTATTTCTCCTTTTCACCTTTAATGTAATTAAGAATTGCAAAAAAGAAAAGAACCAATGGCGACTAATTCCACAAACAAATTGTACAAATACTTAAAACATAAATCAGTTATTGGTCCCAAGTCTTCTTCCCATTTTGCCTTAACGGGGAGTTCTACTCTATGTCCTTCATCTCTTCTTCCCAAACCATAAAAGCTAGAAATCAAGCCCTTTGCTGGGACTGATCTTATCACCTTTTGTAGGAGGGGCATTTCATCTTGATCTATCGCAAATTCCTGAATTGCTTAGTCAAAGTGTGTCTAATTTGTAAATAAGTATAAAACGAGTGATTCGGAATTCCATACTCCTCTCTCAAATCTGTAAATGATTTCATGCTACCATCCACATATAATTGGGCGATATGGACAATGCCACATCTCTTCCACTCCCTATTTATTTCTATTGCATAGAGTTCTTTTAAGCGATTATTATCCCATAAGGGTGTATGTTCTGAAAGATCTTTATACCCCATTTGTAGTTTAATTAGGCACCAGACCTTAACAGCCATTGTCAATGTTGGAGTCCTAGGGGAAAAAGAGTTAGCCTCTAGTGCTTCCACAATCACCCCATGGGGAGTGCACTCCAACATAAGGCGATCATTAACATTCAGCCCTCCCTGCACCCCGCATCCTGACAAATGTTGTAATTGTGTTGCCAAATAATAATTTCTGGGGTGGGGGAGGGCCATTCCCCCTTCACTTAGTTGCAATTGAAGAGTGTTCAGGCAAATCCTAGAGGTCCCCTCCTCCAGATTAGTGTCCCAATAAGTGTATCAATTCTCCGAAACCACTTCTTATGAATCCAGACTGGCGAGTTATGGAGTATGTACAACAATTGCCGGAGCCACACCATTCTTATTAGGTTACATCTCCCTGCCATAGAGAGAGGCAGGTGTCTCCATATCTCACCTTTATTTTTAAATTTATTCAAAAGTGGGATCATGTTGTCAGCTAGGTAGTCCTTCGGGTCTTTCGAGAATTTAATACCAAGATATTTAATTCTATCTGCTACAACTAAGTTAGGGATTGAAGATGATAACGGTGTACTAAGTTGGTCTACTGGTAGCAACACCGACTTATCCTAGTTGATGTTTAAACCGGATAAGATCCCAAAATCTTTAACAAGTTTTATTGCATTTGAGAGTGAATCCTGGGTGTCCCCCAGAAATAATAAGATGTCGTCCGCATATAAAGCGACTCTCTCCTCTCCAAAAGTTCTTCGGAAACCACTCAGTTCTGTGGACGAGCTAATTGCCATTTCCAACGGCTCTATTGCGAGGGCGAAGAGCAGGGGCGATAATGGACACCCCTGTCTTGTCCCCCTCTCTAACTGAAATCTCTCTGAGCACTCCATTAACCTGGACATTGGCACTAGGGCCATTATAAAGAATCTTGACCCACCCAATAAAAGAGGGACCGAACTGAAAGGCTTCCAAAACCCGCCAGAGGTAACTCCAGTCTAGGCTGTCAAAAGCCTTAATGGCATCAAGGGATAGAACAGCCCTCGAACCTGCTTTAGCGGCTTTTATTTGTAGGTTTAAGAATACTCTTCTAACATTAATACTAGTAGACCTATTAGGAATAAACCCGGATTGGTCCGGGTGTACGAGCTTCTGAATGATCCGGTTTAGTCTAATGGCAAGAACTTTTGCTAGGATCTTAATGTCCGAGCATAATAATGATATTGGCCTGTATGAAGATGTCTCTAATGGGTCCTTCCCTTCTTTATGTAAAACCACTATCGTGGCCTCCCTCATTGAGGGGGGGAGTTTTCCCTCATTTACCGCCCAGCAGGCTGTTTTTAAGAGTTCTTGTAACAATACTTTCCCATACCGTTTATATATCTCAATGGGCAGCCCATCTGGGCCTGGTGATTTTTGATTTGCCATTGATCCTACAGCTTTTTGAAGTTCCTCTAGTGTTATGGGTGCCTCTAGATCATCTCTATCTTTTTTTGAAAGTGTTGGGAACTCTAAATTACCCAAAAATTCTATTATTTTGTCATCTGTTTCACTTGAGCTTTATAAAGATTTTCATAATATTCCTTAAACACTCTTGTGATCCCCACCATATGTGAGGTCGTCTTACCCCCCGAAGTTCGTATTATTGATACAGTTTTAGTAAGTGAATTATTCTTGATCAGGAAGCCTATTATGCTTGAAGCCCCCCATTCTGCTGGAGTGTATACCACCCCTAGTGTTCTCACAAATTCCTTATAATACTTTTAGAAATATTTCGAGTTCACTTTGTCTACTGTTTTATTATCTTAAAAACCCATT
>BLSH010349343.1:380280-393303 GCA_018402905.1 Glandirana rugosa | reverse complement strand
GGTACTCTGATGGGCAGGTGGCAGGTACTTGGGTACTCTGATGGGCAGGTGACAGGTACTCGGGTACTCTGATGGGCAGGTGGCAGGTACTCGGGTACTCTGATGGACTGGTGACAGGTACTTGGGTACTCTGATGGACAGGTGACAAGTACTCAGGTACTTTGATGGGCAGGTGACAGGTACTCGGGTACTTTGATGGGCAGGTGACAGGTACTCGGGTACTTTGATGGATAGGTGACAGGTACTCGGGTACTTTGATGGACAGGTGACAGGTACTCTGATGGGCAGGTGACAGGTACTCGGGTACTCTGATGGGCAGGTGACAGGTACTCGGGTACTTTGAGGGACAGGTGACAGGTACTCGGATACTTTGATGGACAGATGACAGGTACTCTGATCGGCTGTGACAGGTACTCTGATGGGGTGGTGACAGGTCCTCTTTATTGGGGGGGAGGGTGATCAGTGTGTTTGGTGTACAGTAAGCGATAACAAGCTGTTACCGCAATCTCCCTGTCACACACGATCGGTGTGTGACAGGGAGAACCGCGATAACAGCCCGTTACCGCGGTTTGTTTACATCACATGACCGGCTGTGATTGACACAGCCGGTCACGGGGTAAAGAGCCAAATCTATTGGCTCTTTACACGGATCAGAGCTGGGTTTTGTCCGAGGGACATGCCTCAGCTCCGATCGCCGTGCTCCGTGCCCCCGGGGGCGAACACGAGTGGCATGCACGTGAGGCCCGTTTGTGACCGGCTGTGATTGGACACAGCCGGTCACGGGGTAAAGAGCCAATTTTATTTGCTCTTTACCCCGATCTGGGGGGACACAATCCTCCAGCAGACGATCGATCCGTGATCGCCGCTGTGCGGGCCCCTGGGGGCCCGCAGTAGCCACGAGAAGCGGTGGACGTCATATGACGTCCACTCGGATCGAGGAGCAGTCCCTGCCGACGTCATTTTACAATGACTCGGTAGGGAAGTAGTTAAAATGCATTTACTGGATTTACACTGTTCTGCATGCATGCCCATGGTGGCCCAAACATTTAAGTGTGAATGAGCCCATAGAGCTTCCCTTTGTTTTCCAAACTGAATAGAAGTGCACATATGTGAAACAGCCACATAAGAAAGAATGACATTTCTATTTAACCTGCATTTTCATACATGCCAAAAATGGACATACATTTTGCTGTTTTAAGAGCAAAAAGGTGGAAAGGGGCACCCCCATTGGTATTGCATGTCTGCATTCTGCAAGGCTTTTATCAGAGGGCAAAGGGCTCCGCGCTTGGTGTAGGAAGGGCAAGAAATATCTGGGAGCAGAGATACCTGTGCCCTATTGAAGTCCAGAAAATCACTGTCCCCAGCCTTGGCAAGGATTTCTTCTTTTGGTTGGAAGAAATGGACCCGACACAGGGCATCCCGCAACTGGGCCATACAGTTGTGCTCATAAGTTTACATACCCTGGCAGAATTTATGATTTCTTGGCTATTTTTCAGAGAATATGAATGATAATACAAAAACATTTTTTTACTTATGGTTAGTGTTTGGCTGAAGCCATTCATTATCAATGAACTGTGTTTACTCTTTTTAAATCATAATGACAACAGAAACTGCCCAAATGACCTTATCAAGAGTTTACATACCCTGGTGATTTTGGCCTGATAACTTGCACATAAGTTGACACAAAGGGTTTTAATGGCTATTAAAGGTAACCACCCTCACCTGTGATCTGTTTGCTTGTAATTAGTGTGTGTGTATAAAAGGTCAATGAGTTTCTGGACTCCTGACAGACCCTTTCATCTTTCATCCAGTGCTGCGCTGACATTTCTGGATTCTGAGTCATGGGGAAAGCAAAAGAATTGTCAAAGGATCTGCGGAAAAAGGTAGTTGAACTGTAAAACAGGAAAAAGATATAAAAATATATCCAAGGAATTTAGAATACCAATCAGCAGTGTTCAAACTCTAATCAATAAGTGGTAAATGATGGGTTCTGTTGAAACCAAAGCACGGTCAGGTAGACCAACTAAAATTTCAGCCCCATCTGCCAGGAAAATTGTTTAGGATGCAAAGAGAAAACCACAAATAAATTCAGGTGAAATACAGGACTCTCTGAAAATATGTGTGGCTGTTTCAAGATGCACAATAAGGAGGCACTTGAAGAAAGATGGGCTGCATGGTCGAGTCGCCAGAAGAAAGCCATTACTACGCAAGTGCCACAAAGTATCCTGCTTACAATATGTCAAACAGCACAGAGACAAGCCTCAAACCTTCTGGCACAAAGTAATTTGAGACCAAAATTTAACTTAATACCATGTATTAACATCAATAACAGTTTGATGTCTTTTGTGGATGAGGCTCTTTATCTTCTCAGATGGTAAAGCTGCCCATTCCTCTTTACAAAAAACCCAGTTGTGGCTGAAACTTTGAGTTGGTCTACCTGACCATGATTTGGTTTCAACAGAACCCTTCATTTTCCACTTCTTGATTAGAATTTGAACGCTGATGATTGACATTCTCAATTCCTTGGATATCTTTTTATATCCCTTTCCTGTTTTATACAGTTCAACTACCTTTTCCCGCAGATCCTTTGACAATTATTTTGCTTTAAAAAGTAAGAGTAAATACAGTTGATTGATAATAAATGGCTTCAGCCAAACACTAACCATGAGTGAAAGAAAGGTTTTTGTGTTATTCATATTCTCTGAAAAATGGCCAAGAAATCATAGATTCTACCAGGGTATGTAAACTTATGAGCACAACTATATATGTAATATTGCTTTCTTAATCTGGCTGGCAGCGGTGGTGCTGATCTAAATGGAAACTCTATACATTTTTTTTTTTCAATTTTGCCTTAGGTTGTACTACAGCAAAGATGACTTTTAAAAAGAAAAAAAAAAAAAAAAACGAGACAGTTTAAATTGATGGCAAATGACATTCATTGAATTTCTTCTTTGCTTTTTTTTAAAAAACCAGCACACCAAAACCTCCAAAGCTCACCCAAAATACATAGTAGACCCTTGGGGGATCTGTGTGCTTTTTTAAAGAAAAACAAAGGAGCTGTCAAAGTCATTTGTCAGCAAATTGAAAGCTTTTTTTTTTTTCTTTTGTAAATGTCAGTGCTAAAAAATCACTGCTCCCGGCTGCATGGAATTTTGTCTTTTTTTTTTTTTGTGCATTGGTACATATTCTCCGGGGTAGTGCCCACCGCTCCGTGCTATTTTTTATTGTTCTTTATTTGTAGTTTTCAGGGCATGAGTAATCAATCCAGTTTAAAAATACACATCATGGGCTTTGAACACATGGATATTAAAAATTCACTGTCTCAAGCACCGAATAACTGAACTATAGTCAGCAACATCATTCAATAGGTGCATGTTGAAGATCAATCGCATCTAAACACATGTGCCAAAAACAACTAGCTGAGGTATATCTTGTAAAACCATTTAGATTCAGACAGGAAAAAAACTAGGGAAAAGAAGAAAGAGAGAAGTCCATGCAATTGTCAACATCCCCTGACAAGGCAGAAGTCATAATAAGGCAAGAGGAAGAGATAAGGGAACGAGACATGGGAGAAAATGGGACAGAGGGGGTCTTCATGCTATTTTCAACAGCACCTTGTTTATTAGCTCAAATAAATTAGCATTTTTAATTTGACAGATTCCGCTAAGGCTCCATGCACACTAGCATTTTTTTTAAAGCTAATACAATGCTGAAAAAAGCGCTGAATAAAAAACGCTGATAATTGCTTTTTGTAGTAGCATTTTTGTAGCGTTTAGGAGCTTTTAAGAGCATTTAGGAACGTTTAGGAGAGTAAGCGTTTTATAAGCACTTTTGCAGTTCCTTTACAAAACAGCTAAAAAATGCTATTAATAGTGTTTAGGAGTGTTTACCAGTGTTTAGCAGAGTTTAGGAGCACTTCTGCTGGAAAATTGCTCCAAGAAACTCTACAAAAACAATTTTTTTTCTACTCCTAGATGCTGAAATTCATAAAAACGCTACCCTAAAGTAGTGTGCATGGACACATAGGATAACACTTTTTATCTTCTAGGAGCAGAAAACATTTTTAATAACAGCTTCTAGGAGCTTAACAAAACACTAGTGTGCATGGAGCCTTAAAATTAATTTAAAAGGGGTTTGTATTCAGCATCCAAACTTATTTAAAGTTCACATAACACCTACCAAACTAAACCAGAGCAGTTGACTTTATGGGCAAAAATTTTAATTTTAGTACTGGCCTCTGGATTTAGCAAAGGCTAAAAACTGACAGAAGAGGGGGTGCAAAAAGGGCAGGATCTGAAACCTATGCTGCTGAACTAGTTCATAGCTCTTGGAGGGTCCATGCTTTTGTCTTTCCACCTTGTGTGCTCAAGGACCTTGTCCTGACAATGAATGGGGGACTTTTTCTGCACACTTTTCTGATTGAGGTGCTACTCCCACACAATGTCTTGGCATATAATCCTGTGCAGTACCCAAATGGCTGGTATTTATACCATAGCTGATACACTGCAGGCAAAGGTTGCAGACCACGGATCTGCTGCAGAGCTATTTAAATGTACTACTTACTCATACAGTATGTTCATGTACTGCCAATTTCTGCTGAACACACGCCTTAAATTTATTTTTTTAATAATATGGTAATAATTAGGGATACATAGATGTGAGAGGAGGTTTGGGGTTGAGGTTTTGAATTAGTAATTTTGTGTGAAAAATGTAAAACTTTGAAGAAAATGCAGTGTAGGAGTGCAAAAAAAATATGCAAAAATGCAATTTTAAGTTAAGGGCTTACACTTTTTTTTTTAAGAGTGCAGTTTTCTATAGATTTTAGATCTGTTTATTTTTTTTCTTAGTACATATCCCCAAACGAGTGCCCTGCTCCCCACACCCTTTTGATTGAAATCACTTGCATAATAGCCTTGAAAATTGATTTCTATGGGATATGGTTTAATGTTCACAATTTTCAGAATTCACAGTGATTTTGATGCATGTCCCAGGCATATTTGCTTGTACCGGATTATATCACTAAGAAAAGGCACAAATGTTGTTCTGACTCCATGAACACGATGTACGTATCTTTTACTAGGTCACAATTCTACAGGGTGACACTAGGCAGGTAATAATCACAAACTCAAAATGAATGTTTATTGTTTCACAGGAAAACAGCAGTAATATTTTAATAACTTGATGTACACTATGTAAGCAGCTTTTACTAGGCTGCAGTTTTACAGGGTAATTCCAGAGTTATTAACAAGAAATCAAAATGTTAGTTTATTTTTTTCACAGAAAAAAGTAGAAATATTATAATGCAAGGGTTGCACAGGGACTTTGTTCAACTACAAGAACCGTATGCAGCACAGCTAAAACCACGACCTGCATCCATCATGAAACATATTTTCTTCCTGAGCCCAGATTGCCTTTACCTGAACGGTTCTCGGGGGACCGTAGGAAATTCAGGACTTTTCAGAATGCTTGTGAACTATATTTCTCTCTGTTGCCCTGCACGTTCTCTTCTGAAGAAATAAAGGTGGGATTCCTTATATCCCTACTGCTGGAAGAACCACAGTCCTGGGCCCACCAACTTCGGCAGCAACAGCATCCTGCTTTGACTTCTGTGAATTCCTTTTTTGCTGCTATGTCCCAGTTATATGTACGGACTTGCCCTATAAAATGCCCAAAGAAGTCTTATTATCAGCCTCATACAGTGGCAGCATTGGACACTGGTCAAGCCCATACTATCCTGCCAGTCTCCCTCCAGTTTGCTGAAAAGACTCTGACTGTTCCGGCCATTGTGGATTCAGGGGCTTGTAGCTGTTTTATTGACTCTTCGCTTACTGCTCTGCATGAAATACCTATGTGTAACAAGAAAAAAAGCTTTTCTGTTCATCTGGCAGATGGGTCAGGCATTAAATCCCGACTGGTCACTCTGGAGACTGTACCGATCCTGTGTTCTTCCACGTCTGGGCATCAGGAGTTCCTCCGTCTAGATGTCATCACATCTCCCCTTTTTCCTATCATTTTGGGGTAACGTGGCTGAAGGCCTATAATCTGCTTATTGACCGGTCCACCGGAAACATAACCTTTCACTCTGATTACTGCAAGAGATTCTGCCTTCTACCTACATCCAGCCCAGGAGAACCACTCCTCCATATTAGCATGGACTCTGAAACCACTAAATTGGTCCCTGCAGACTATCATGAATAACCTTGATGTCTTTAACAAAAAGAATGCCGACACCCTTCCACCTCACAGACCCTACGATTGCCCCATTGAACTTTTAACCGGAGCAGAGATTCCCTGGTCGAATTTACCCCCACTCTGAACCCCAACTGAAAGAGTTGCAGACTTACATTGATGAGAATCTTGACAAGGGATTTATTCATCCCTCCTCATAACCTGCTGGGGTGGGAATCTTCTTTGTTGAAAAGAAGGACCGTTCACTTGGTCCCTGTATAGACTATGGGGACCTCAATAAGGACACCATAAAAAATATTACCCGCTACCACTCATTCCTGAACTGTTTCAAAGACTACGGGAAGCATGTATATTTTCCAAACTTGATCTAAGGGATGCACACAATTTGATCAGGATCAGAAAAGGAGATGAGTGGAAGACGGCCTTCAGATGTCGCTTTGGGCATTTTGAATACCTTGTAATGCCCTTCGGATTATGTAATGCCCCTGCTACTTTTCAGCATTTTGTTAATGAAATCTTTCGAGACTTTCCGGACTTGTTCACTATTGTCTACCTGGATGATATCCTTATTTTTTCCGCATCCCTAGAGAATCATCTGGTCCATGTAAAGAAAGTGTTAAACAGACTGAGAGAACACCATCTTTATGACATACCAGAAAATGTGAATTTGAGAAATATACTATCCAATTCTTGGGTCTTATTATTTCTAAGTCCATGAGAAGGTTGTACGTGATTTAGTTAATTGAGTGACTGGGGAGATGATACCTGAAAAGTCCTTGATACATTTTCTATAAAAGTTTGCGAATCCCACTAATCATTTTACTGCTTTTTTATCAGTGGGGGCAGGCCAATCCAATATCGTGGACACCTTCTGGGGATCCCTGGCATTCTCATCTGGCTGAGGCTCAAACAGCATTCAACAAACTGAAGGGCCTATTTACATCTGCACCCATCCTAAGGCACCCCGATCCTACATTACGATACATGCTTAAAGTGGATGCTTCTGAGATCACTGTGGGTGCTATTATATCGCAACGTCAGGGGCAAAGTCCCTGCTCCACCCTGTTGCCTTTTTCTCCAGGAAACTAAGTATCTCTGAAAGAAACTATGATGTAGGTGATCGGGAATTGCTTGCCATTAAATCAGCCCTGGAAGAATGGCGTTACCTACTAGAGAGAGAAGCACATTCAATTCTTGACTTCATGGACCATAAGAATTTGGAATATTTAATGCCAGCAAGACAACTTAGACCCTGCCAGGCCAGAAGGGCTCTTTTCTTCACGAGATTTTGCTTTTATATTAGCTACTGGCCAGGATCTATGAATGGGAAACCTGACGCCCTTTCCCATATGTATCAAATCACAGAAGTACCTTCTGAACCTGACTACCTGCAAAGAACTTTCTATTATTACAGTCTGACCTTATCTCATGGATCAAAACAACCATTCGGGAGTACCCACCACCTCAGGAACTTTGTGTTCAATTAAAAGAAGGCCTATTTTTCCATGGTGAGCAAATCTTTGTTCCAGAACAATTACAGACAGCTGTTCTTTATATGTGACATGACTTCCCCCTGGCAGATCATTTTGGGGCACGTAAGACCTTAGATCTACTACTCCGCTCATTTTGGTGGCCTGATGTGGTACAGAAGTGTAAGGACTATGTTAATTCATGCACGGCATGTATATGAAGCAAGGCTAATAGAACCAAGAATTGGGGCCTATTGGAACCCCTTCCTGTGCCCAAGTGCCTATGGAGCATCATCAGCATGGACTTCATTGTCGAATTGTCCCCTTCTGAAGGGTTCAATACTATTTTTGTGATCGAGGATCAGCTGTCTAAAATGGTCCACTTTGTTCCCTTGAAGGGTACCCCTTCTGCCACAGAGACTGCCTCCACATTTATCAGAGAAGTTGTTCGTCTGCATGGTATTCCTGTCAACATCACCTTAGACCGCGGGGTACAATTTACTTCTCGATTTTGGAAAGCCCTGTGCAAAGTCTTGAACATTAAACACTGTTTGTCATCTGCCTATCACTCTCAAACAAACGGTCAAACCGAGAGGACAAACCAGACTCTTAAACAATATTTACCTTGTTTTTCCTCTTTTGCACAAGATGACTGGGCTTCCCTTCTTCCATTGGCAGAGTTCGCATAAAATAACTCAATTTATTCTGCTGCCAATCAGACACCATTTTTTGCAAATTATGCTTTTCACCCTTCTTTCTTGCCAGATGTTCCCAGGCAATCTTCTGTACCAGCCATACAAGAGCGGATGGAATTCCGGAGGACCAATAGCCAGTTTCTACAGGAAGCTATCTCCAAATCCCAGGCAAACAACAAAAGATTCTATGACAAGAAAAGGAGAGGTAATCTGTATCTAAAGCCGGGAGATGAGGTATGGTTATCCACATTAAACTTAAAACTGGCTTGTCCTTCTAAGAAATTGGGGCCCAGATACATTGGTCCATTTCTTGTTAAAAGAAGGATTAATGCAGTAGCTTTTGAGTTCGCTTTACCCAAAAGCCTGAAAATCCATCCTGTATTTCATGTATCTCTTCTTAAACAATCCATTGCTAACACTTTTCCCAATCGTGAACCAGAGACTCCAGCTCCACAGCTCGTTGAAGGGAATGAAGAATTTGAGGTGTAAGCTATCTTGAATTGCAGAAAAAGAAGGGGCCAAACACAGTTCCTTATTAAGTGCAAAGGCTACGGCCCTGAAGACAACTCATGGGAACCATCTGCCAATGTTCATGCTCCACGACTGGTTCATGCTTACTTCCATCTTCATCCTGAAAAACGGACTATGATGGGCATCCGGAGGCTGCCCCTATGGGGGGGGGCAATGTCAGGGAGTTTGTGTGAGCCGTCTGGCCACTAGAGGTGCATATGCACGCATAGGGCTTCACAGACGGGCACATCGGAATATGCATGTACACGGGAGCGCTTACACTGCTTCAATGCTGGCTGGTCTTTAGCTGTTCCTGAGCCTTGCTTCCTGGGAAAGATACTTGTTACTGATGACCCTGGCTTGCCTCTGACTACGTCCTTGTTTTGCTGGTTGTGTACCTCGTTCCTGCAAGTTGATGATCCTGGCTTTCCTTCAACCACTCTTCTGCCTGCTATTCCTGTACCTCGCTGTCCGCTTGCTGACAACCCTGGCTTATCCACAATTCTGCTCCTGCCTGCTGTCTCTTATATCTTGTCTTGTTCGAGTGCCTGCCAAACTGACCACAACTGCCTTGCTGCACCTAGCTGGGAATTCCTGCCTTGATCCTGCCAGAAACTCTATTCCTGTACAAGTGCCAGCTCTACTGATTGAGCAGAGTGCTTCCTTAAAATCTACAGTGCACAGTGACCATTCCTGATCCGATGGTTCTCTTCTCTCCACGCAAGCATACCCCCTGCAGTCGGTTCCTGGGACTACACCAACAGGTGTTCCTCCTGTCCCTTGGGTCTCTCTGTTTCATCCTCGGAGGGGCCTGGGCTGGAGTAATAAGAGAGGCCGACCTTGTCAGTTCAGTCTCCCATCAGGTATGTGACAGTGGATCACTCCTTACTTTGAAGAGTGAATCAAATGGCTTATGAACTTTTTCATTTTGAGATGCAGAACCTGCTTGCCCCCTACTAGCTGCATGGTCAGAATTTGTGCCTATCCCTTAAGACCTGCTGGTTATTATAAATACAAGGAAATTGCCTACCTTTCATGCAAAGTCTGTGTGATCTCTCCCTATCTGCTCCAAGTCTCTAGCACACACTAACTGCATATACTCTGAGATTTATACTGACTTGCTCCCGTCTTTCCAACACCAACACCCATTGAGTGGGTATATATGTAGCTGACTGTAAATAGAGCTGTTTTCAGCAGCAGTATTGTATAGTGTTAGCATAGCAGCAACTATCTCTCTCTACAAAGAGATTTATCCCTATCTACTCCAGGTCTTTCCACCACATAACGAGTATGTGCATGTCTCCTCCAACACACACTGACAAAAGGCTGCTGGGAATTTACACTTTTATATAGAGGAGGCTGGAACATAAGAAAACCCAAATGACTGACACTTCTAAGCTACTTGACCAAAGTTCAGAAGAAGAAAGTGCATTATTGGTAATTGGTTCTTAAAGACATAAGGAGCTTCATTTGTTCACCATTTTCTCGAACCACTAATGACATGTTTGGGTTGAATTGATTGGCTGATAGGTGCAAAGCTCATCCCTAGCTAGAGGGGGTGAGATATACCAGGTGCAAAGATATTAAGGGCCATTTCACACCAAAAGCAGTTGGATGCAGTTGGCTGAAATGTGATGCATTTTGAACTGCACTCCAACTGCATAGACAGCCCAAAATCAAAGTAATCCCATGGGCATAGTTCACATAATTTCAGTGCAGTTCAGCGCAGTTTAAAAAAAGTAGAGCATGCTGCATTTTTCTGCATTGCAAATGCAGGGAAAGCACTACAAACATGTTATAAATGTGCTTCAAATGCACTGCACCTTGACCCTTTAAACCAAGAAAGCCAAACCCAAAATTGTATAGAATAATGCACTGTAAACGCAGTGCTATGAGCAGTGCAAAATGCATGCAAAACACATTCAAGCGTGCGTCAAACACGCTTCAAACACACTTCAAATGCATGCAAACACGCAGTCAAAAACATACAGTTATGTGCAGTCTCTGGTGTATATGGGCCCTAACACCATGCCTTTGATCTTCTTAAGTTCTGGATTCATTGCTTAGATAAAATAGGAGGTTCTGCACTCTACAAAACAAATAATGTACATACCCCTTGAAATGTTCCACATTTTGTCATGTTACAACCAAAAACACAAGTGTATTTTCCTGGAATTTTATGGGATAGACCAACACAAAGTTGCACATAACTGTGAAGTGGAAGGAAAATGATAAATGGTTTTCAATTTTTTTACAAATAAATATCTGAAAAGTGTGGCGTGCATTTGTATTCAGCTCCCGTTACTCTGATACCCCTATCTAAAATCTAGTGGAGCCAATTGCCTTCAGAAATCATCTAATTAGTAATAGAGTCCACCTGTGTGTTTAATCTCAGTATAAATACAGCTGTTCTGTGAAGCCTTCAGAGGTTTGTTAGAGAACCGTGGTGAACAAACAGCACCATGAAGGCCAAGGAACACACTAGAAAGATCAGGGATAAAGTTGTGGAGAAGTTTAACCACTTCAGCCTCGGAGGGATTTACCCCCTTCCTGACCAGAGATTTTTGCGATACGACACTGCGGCGCTTTAACTAACAATTGCGCAGTCGTGCAACACTGTACCAAAATAAAATTGATGTCCTTTTTCCCCATAAATAGAGCTTTCTTTCGGTGGTATTTGATCACATCTGCAGTTTTTACTTTTTGCACTATGAACAAAGAGAGACAATTTTGAGAAAAAAAAAATTTTTTTTTACTTTTTGCTATAATAAATATCAAAAAAATAAAAAAGACAAATTAAATCCTCAGTTTAGGCAGATATGTATTCTTCTACATATTTTTGGTAAAAAAAAAAGGCAATAGACGTATATTGATTGGGTTGCGTAAAAGTTATCGCATTTACAAACTATGGGAATAGATTTATGGTATTTTTATTTATTTATTTTTGTTTACTAGTAATGGCAGTGATCTGTGATTTTTAGCAGGACTGCAATATTGCAGATTGGACACTTTTGACAATTTTTTGAGACCAATGACATTTATACAGCGATCATAACTAAAAATAGCCACTGATTTCTGTATAAATGTCATTGGCAGTGAAGGGGTTAACACAAGGGGCGATAAAAGGGTTAAGTGTTCCCTAGGTACATGTTTCTAACTGTGGGGGGGAGTGTAGTGACTGGGAGTGGAGAGAGAACGCTGCTCCTGATCACTGGAAACAGCAGATCTCTCTCCACTTCCTTGTCAGAATGAGGATCTGTTTTTTTTACATCAGCAGATCCCCATTCTGGCTCTGTGAGGAGCAATAGCAGGTGACCGATGGACATCATGCCAGCCAGCCATGTGAATCGGCTCCAGAGACATGCAGTGGCAAGCGCGTGCCCCCTACAGTCTCTTAAAGTGCCACCGTACAGCTACAGTGATTTGCGCAATAAAGCCAACCTGCCACCGTCAAACAGTTGGCAAGTGGTTAATGCAGGGCTAGGTTATA
This sequence comes from Glandirana rugosa, assembly GCA_018402905.1. Classification (NCBI taxonomy): domain Eukaryota; kingdom Metazoa; phylum Chordata; class Amphibia; order Anura; family Ranidae; genus Glandirana; species Glandirana rugosa. Next base: position 380,950 of record BLSH010349343.1, on the reverse strand, counting down.
AAAAAATATCCCAAGCTTTGAACATCCACGGAGCACTCAATTATCTAAAAATGGAAAGAGTATGGCACATTTGCAAACCTACCAAGACATGGTGGTCCACCTAAACTGACAGGCTGGACAAGGAAAGCATTAATCAGAGTAGCAGCCAAGAAGCCCATTGTAACTCTGGAGGAGCTGCAGAGATCCACAGCTCAGGTGGGAGAATCTGTTCAAAGGACAACTATTGCTCGTGCATAGAGTTGAGCATACCCGGACTGTAAAGTTCGGGTCCGTACCGAACTTTGGGGTGTCCGGGACCCGGACCCGGACTTTTCAAAAAAAGTCCGGGTTCGGGTCCGGGGTTCTGGTAATTTTAATTCGTTATCAACAGGAAACTTGTCTAAGAGGGTGGACTCGACACCTAGAGACGTCGAGGAGGTCTCAATGTTACCCGAAGAACCGACGATGAGACTAATTACGAAAGGAACAGGTCGGACAGTCAAATCCACCTGGTGGTACAGAACCATCCAAACGTTTACACGGTATGAGAAAGGTAAAAATCTATTAACTCACGAGGCACCTACAAGTTTCGAACCCTATAAAAAAATATTGGATCGGGACGTAATTGGTGAACGGTTGACAAACTGCCACCGTCCAACCGAAATAACGCGTTTAGTGACATCGACATGCC
>BLSH010349343.1:343001-354904 GCA_018402905.1 Glandirana rugosa | reverse complement strand
GACTTTAAAGAATTGTGCAGAACAGATGTGCACTGATTCCCGGTTTCATTTAAAGTGACACACAGACTTTAAAGAATTGTGCAGAACAGATGTGCACTGATTCACAGTTTCATTTAAAGTGACACACAGACTTTAAATAATTGTGCAGAACAGATGTGCACTGATTCCCGGTTTCATTTAAAGTGACACAAAGACTTTAAAGAATTGTGCAGAACAGATGTGCACTGATTCCCGGTTTCATTTAAAGTGACACACAGACTTTAAAGAATTGTGCAGAACAGATGTGCACTGATTCACAGTTTCATTTAAAGTGACACACAGACTTTAAATAATTGTGCAGAACAGATGTGCACTGATTCCCGGTTTCATTTAAAGTGACACACAGACATTAAAGAATTTTGCAGAACAGATGTGCACTGATTCCCGGTTTCATTTAAAGTGACACACAGACTTTAAAGAACTGTGCAGAACAGATGTGTACTGATTCACGGTTTAATTTAAAGTGACACACAGACTTTAAAGAATTGTGCAGAACAGATGTGCACTGATTCACGGTTTCATTTAAAGTGACACACAGACTTTAAATAATTGTGCAGACCAGATGTGCACTGATTCAAGGTTTCATTTAAAGTGACACACAGACTTTAAATAAGTTTGCATAACAGATGTTCACTTATTCCCAGTTTCATTTAAAGTGACACGCACATTTTGCAGAACAGTGATATGGGTACTCCCGGCTTATTTATACTTTTTTAACACCGTTTGAAGATGATTTTAGAACAGTTCTATGGCCTCTAATGTTAATTAATACTTTTCAGACCCAGTTTTAAGATGATCCCCATTCACCTCCATTTTTGCTTTTTTATGTTTTTATTTTTTAAAAAATATTTAAAGTTATTTCCCTGTCCCCATTTCTTTGTAGGGCACTTGTCCCACCCTTACCCCCATTTTCCTTCCTTTTGCAGACCTCTAGGACCTTCCTGGACTTTTTTACAGCATTTTTAAGATTTGTCATTAAAATTACCAGAACCCCGGACCCGAACCCGGTCCGGGTCCCGGACACCCCAAAGTTCGGTACGGACCCGAACTTTACAGTCCGGGTTCGCTCAATTCTACTCCTGATCTCTTACCACTCATCAACTTCACCTCTTAATTTTGTCTCTCTGAATGTCAAGGGTCTAAATCACCCTGCAAAATGCCACTCCATGTGGAAACAGGCTCTAGCACTCCAAGCGGACATCCTCTGCATCCAAGAGACTCACTTTAAATCAGACCAGACTCCCAAGCTCTCCAACAGAAATTACCCACACATCTTTCTCTCCTGTGCCCACAAAAAACAGAGAGGAGTAATGATTGCCATCCGAGACTCTGTGACCTTTCAATTCAAAGACTCCCTCATCGATCCGGATGGGCGCTTCATCATTTTGGTGTGCGAAATAAATTCACACCCCTATACAGTGGCTACAATTTACAGTCCGAACAGGAAGCAAATTCCCTTTTTAAAGAGGGTTTTGAAAAAAATCTCACCTCTGAAAGAAGGCAATCTTCTCATATGTGGAGACTTCAATGCCACTTCTGAACCCCACTTGGACACTACCTCCACTACCCCAGCTCATAAACCCCAATTATCCTCTCTACTTAGAAACGAACAACTATATGACGCCTGGAGATGTCAGCACTCGAACAAAAGAGACTACTCCTATTTTTCTCCAAGACATCATACGTATTCAAGGATTGATATGTTCCTTATGGACCAGTGGTTACTACAGAAAATAATTAACTCAACAATGCATGATATATTGTGGTCAGACCACGCAGCAGTATCCTTAACTCTTGCGGAGGGAGGCCCCCCCTGGCGACTCCCATCTGGCGATGCAACACATCTCTCCTCCAAAATCCACAAATATTGCCAATTATAGCCCAACAATTATCCTCCTTTTTTGATTCCAATGCAGGTTCAGTAGATGACCCTTTCACATTATGGCAAGCCCATAAAGCTGTCATCAGAGGGGTTCCCATTCAACAAGGGGCTAGGGTTAAGAGAAGTCGCAACTCTAGAGTAAAACAACTAACAACAAATATCCATAACCTAGAACAAAATAACAAACAACAGATCAACCCCAAGACCACCAAAAATATAAGAGAACTCAGGGAGGAATTGAGAAATCTTCTCTCCCAACAATATGAAGGCTACCTCAGACGCCTAAAACTGTCCTTTTATTCATCAGCTAATAGAGCTGGAAAAATTCTTGCGCGCAGAGTTAAATCTGCCCGCTCTAAAACAAAAATATCTCACCTGATACACCCCACTTCAAAACAAAAAATTCTAAATCCCCAAGAAATAGCGGATCAATTTGCAGATTTCTATAGCTCCCTCTATAATCTTAGAGACGACAAAAACACTCCACAACCCACTGCCTCAGAGATTCTTTCCTTTTTGGAGGATATTAACCTACCTTCTCTTTCTAGACACCAACTAGAAACCTTAAATACCCCCTATAACATTCAAGAGATAAAAAGAGTTGTGGCTTCTCTCCCTACTGGCAAGTCCCCTGGTCCGGATGGACTGACCAATGATTATTACAAAATCTTTAGTGATGTATTGTCCCCTTATCTCCTTCAAATCTTTAATCAGGCAACCTCGCTGTCGGAATTCCCTCAGGAGATGCTTAAGGCCTATGTTGTTACTATTCCTAAACCAGGTAAAGACCCCACGACCCCAGCTAACTTCAGGCCCATATCTCTCCTCAATACAGACATAAAAATTTTCGCCAAACTTCTAGCACACAGACTAGCTAATGTTCTTCCCAAAATAATCAGCAGAGACCAGATGGGATTTGTAAGGGGTAGGCAGCCTTCTGATGCTACTAGACGCGTCCTCAACGTTATTCACCGACTCAGCTCTGATCGAACGCCTTCTCTCCTCTTATCCATAGATGCGGAGAAGGCGTTCAACAGAGTTCATTGGAAATACATGATACAGGTGCTCACAAAGTATGGGCTTCAGGGCCCCATTTTACAAGCAGTCTTAGCTCTATACTCCAAGCCCTCCGCTCAGGTGTTTGCCTCAGGTTTCCTCTCCAAACAATTTTCAATCTCCAACGGTACTCGTCAGGGATGTCCTCTTTCACCCACTATCTTTGACCTCCTTATTGAGCCACTCGCAGTTAAAATTCGTTCATACCCCCTTGTAGATGGACTCACAGTTGGCCCCACAAAACACTGCATTAATCTATTTGCGGATGATGTCATTTTATTCCTCACTAACCCCCAGTCATCTCTCCCAAGAGTACACCAAACTCTCCTAGACTTCTCCCGCACGACCTATTACAAGGTCAACTTTGATAAATCCCTTATCTTAGATATACACATACCCCCGCTCTTAAAACTTAAACTGCAAAATGAACTACCCTACAAATGGACAGACTCTTCTATTCCATATCTGGGCATAACATTGACACCCTCACTTCCATCCTTAATTGATCTCAATTTTTAAAGCTCTCATAGAAAAGGTAAAAACTCAGCTCCATCACTTACACAACTGTGACCTTTCCTGGACTGGGAGATCTGCAATCCTTAAAATGGTAATCCTTCCTCAAATCCTATATACATTTAGAACACTTCCCGTCTCCATTCCTCACCACTACTTGGCTACACTATCCTCTTTGCTTTCTTCCCTAATCTGGAATAAGAAGAAACCACGCTGCCCAATGCGGGCATTACTTAAACACAAAAAAGTTGGAGGTATGGGTAATATTCACATCAAAGACTATTACTGGGCAACCAAACTAACTCAACTTAAACAATGGTTTAGAAAAGAGGACCCTCCTATATGTGTAGATATGGAAAGAGATCTCTCCCCAACACATGACCTGGTATCCCTCTTAACAAGAGATGCCTGGTTACCCTGGAATCTATCCAAACTCCCCTATACCATAGCAGACTCCATTAAAGCATGGAGGCACTTGCTCAAATCCCAAATGGACACTGTCCAAATACTAACTCCGCCCATGGGTATGCAAGTGCTCATATCTGCCATTCCCAATTTACACACACACAATTTTGAATCCAAGGGTTTAGATAACATACAAAAATTCTTTAATGGATCCTCACTCAAGTCATGGGATGCTCTTCAGGAAGAGTATGAATTTCACCCTAACACTATATTCGACCTTATGCGCATGCAGCGTTTCCTATTAAAACACCCTAACCCTCCCCTCCAAGTTCCCCACAAAGCATGGGAATTCTTTACCTCTCCCAACTCCAACCAATTTGGCATATCCCTCTTCTACAACCTGTTTCAGGATAAACTCACCTTTACAAAATAAACCCATACAATCAAATGGGAAAGAGACCTAAACAAAACTTACTGACCAAGAGAATGGCAAAGCGCCATCCTCTCTATCCAAAGATTCTCCCATTGCACGGCCCACTGGGAACTAATGTTAAAAATATCCATGCGCTGGTACTACACACCGGCCAGAATATCTGCCTTTGCCCCAGACAGTTCCCCCTTGTGCTGGCGTAATTGCGGCAAGGTGGGCATTCTTATACACATCTTTTGGGAATGCCCCATACTGAGCAACTTCTGGATAGAAGTTTTCAAAGTCATCTCCAAGGTTACTTCGATCAATATACCCACTGAAGCGGGCCTAGCCATCTTGAATTTAAACATAGACAATATACCCTCTCTCTTTAGACCTACGGTCACTCATTTGTTGCTGGCAGCTAGAACAATCATTGCTAGGCTATGGAAGTCACCACACTCTCCTTCAATTGCTGAAGTGCTACACTTAACCAAGCAGAACTACATATTTGAACGAATGCTTGCAACCAACGATCTGAAAAGATCACAATTTGACACCAAATGGGCTGTTTGGTCCACCCTTTACCCCATTGAAGAGCCGAGGTAACTGTGATCTTGACTTTGATCTTTGACTTTGAACCTTGACTTTGTCCTTATTGCTGATTAATGTAAGTGATGTATTAATCATCATGTACTACCCCTCCCTTCTTCCCCCTCCCCCCCTCCCATTGCTTTGCTTACTGTATGTATCCCCTCTTGCTTACCGTATACTCTTATAAACTCAATAAAAATTAATTAAATTTTAAAAAAAACCAAGGCACTGTAATGGACACCTCTATATCAGTAATCAGGGAATATAGTGTAGTGTACCATCACCTATAGCAGTCCCGGTTCCTATAAGCCAAGCAAGCCTAGACTACTGGTTGTGCAGAGTGGCCAGTTTAGGCTGCAGAAAGAGACATGGTCAGCAAACAGGCAAAGATTCAATCCAAGCAGCAGGGAGAAACATGGTCAATAAACAGGCCAGACATACAGGCAGAATGGAGAGGCAACACTGCACTGGTGTGGCAGTGATAAAGGGCACTCTAACTGGTATGGTGATGATCAGGGATACTGTAACTGCTGTGACGATGATAATTTTGCATCAAATTGCACCTGGAAAAAAAAGCATTGACTTTTTATTTTAAAATGAAAATAGAAAAATGGCACCAACTCGCAGCACACTTTTTAATTCTTTTGAGAAAGGCCACTATTTCTGAGGAAACAAGCAGGAAGATTGCATCTGGAAAAAAGCGTGCCTTCTTTTTAAATTTGAGACAAAAACATTTTGCACCACATCTTTTAAGCTGGGTAGGGGTCTCAGAGGAGGAGGGCAAGAGGGCAGGCAATTCCATTCATACTGTAAATATTAAATTAGTCTGTATTTTTTCAGAGATACATTATAACAATTGTACAGAATTGCTGCACGTAATCCCATCCTGTATATTTTTCTGAGAAAGAATATTAAAATTGTGTAGATTTGCTTCATACAATCTAATTTTTATTATTTTATTATTATATATTTTATAATTTTAATTGGGTGCAATTTCAGAGGCAGAGAGCAGGAAAATATGGACTTATACTTTAACATTCATGCAAAGGTCATATATGATACCTGTAATTTGTGTAATATGTGTGTAATGTGCATTTATATTAGTTGCCTTTCACTGGGCGCATGTAATGTCCCCTAACATTTCATTCTAAGAGAAAATAGCCGTAAGGACTTTGCAGTAATGCACTGACTATTATACTAAGGGGGTGGAACTTTGGCCCAAACACATTATTGACTAAAGTATTTCTCCTGACTAGAGTTCACAGTGCACAGCAATGCATTATGGGACATTGAGCTTGGTGCTCCCAACATACTTCAAAAGTTTGACTTTTAACCAAACGGAGAACATGTACAGTTCAGACCAAGCTTACATCAGGTCTGAAAAATAACCTCACCCCTACCTAGTTATTACCTTGTAAAAGTAGTAGTGACTCCATCACTTTGTGGCAGAGCTGGGAGAATGATCCAGCAGGTCCATCCACTACACACTGTCTGCAGAAAATTAGGGGAAGGAGGGGACAATAAAAGACCAATCACCTGGCGCAAGGCGATAGAGCATCAGTGACTGATTTTTAATATGGGAGACTTTTGCACAAAGGCAAAGTTTCATGTTGGATTTCTGCACAGATCTGAAAAAAATACACAAAGCACACCAAGACTGAAGTAAGCATACAAATGCATATTGTTAGGCAGCATTTGCTTTGTTTGCTTTATTCTTAGATTAGAATTGTATGCAAACACACATTGCATCACTGTAATTGTTTAATCCGAAGCCAAATGCCCACCAAAAACTTTGACAGCAGCCTGAAATACAACTGTTGTTAAATTTGTTTAAATACAATCCACTAATTACACTGATGTTTTACTGATAATTTAGATAATGCTTTTCATTAAAGCCACATTTTCATGTCGGTGGTCACTAAGGCCTTATCCAGACTGGTTAAATAGGGCAAATAGGCTGCAGCAGCACTCTTAGCTCTCACTTATGGCTGCACTGCAACTGGACAGTTAGCATGCACTGTAGAAACACCATCTCTGGATGAATACTGTAAGTGCCCAAAGCTGGTCAAAGTGATAAAATATATGTAACTACCCAAATTATAGGTTACATGCAGACAGCATTGATGCTGGCCACTGATGGATACAGGATACAAATCTGGCCATCCCGCTGTTGTCTGTGGCTTTTCACACACATTATGTGCATGGGGTTAGTGTTTCCATCAACTAGAAACACAGCCCATGTGAATAGGCCCTTAATGTGAAAATAAACTCACAACAAAAGTGCTAGTGTGTCAGTGGGCACACTTTCATCATGTGTAAAATGTCAAAGTAAAGCCTAAGGGTGGGATAATGCATCTTGTTGGAGAAATGAAGAAGAAGTCAACTTCTGAAGAAGCTGAAAAGAGATGTCACTGATGGCTGTAGAGTGACAATGAAGAAAGAGCACAGAGATGTAAGTGCCAGTAAGTGCTCTCACTGCACCCTCAGCTACTTTTCATATACTGTATATGAAAACACACATAAATAAAATATACCCAAAAAATACACTGATATATTGATTCTTAATGCATCATACCTGAATAAATAATAGTATTATATGGAGAATAAAATAGTATAAAAAATATAATTTTCTTTTATCTATATGCCTACAAGAAGCACACTTTTGTCACAAAAGGTTGGTATCTAATTGTCATGGTTAATATGGAAACAAGTGAGGGGAGAGACAGTTTTAGTATATAGTCAGCCAAATTTCTGTCAATTCAGCCAGTTGTTCAGATTTCGTTTGCTAAAGCTAAATCTGGGCATTTGGCCAGATTTGTAGAAAAATGAGAAGTTCTTATTTGGACACATTCATTTTAACACAACAATGTGCAATTCATAGGAATATTGCTACAAGACAATTTGAATTTAATATTAGCTATAGTGGGTGATGCGTTGAGCCCTGCTAGCATTATTACTGTACTAGGCAAGGAATGCCTTTTTTATTTTTTTGGTATTAGAACCTATGTTTAGTAAATGCAGCAATCCAGCTGTAAGGCAAGATTCTACCAGTTAGATCATATTATACTATTTTATAGTGCTGATTGCAAAAGTTTTATTTTTATTTTTCTCTGAGATAAATTACATGTTATTTTATCAGGACATATATTTAAATATAAATTAATTTGTGCACTGTGTCAAATACCCGTAAAAGCCCAACTCTTGCAATCTGAGTGCTGCTATGCAAAGGATTACTGGAGGTGGATATTAGGATGAATATTGGATATCTTTGCTAGTTCTATTACGCATGCATGTCATTTTTTAAATAATACATAACCTTGTTACAGTAAATTATGTTTTTTATGTTTGCCTGGAGTTCAACATTAATAATTGCATAAACAAGATACTATAGAATGTCAGTGCTCTGTAGTGTTACAAGCTACACAATAATACTGCAGGCCGTTATTTGTACACTGGGTACTTACAAGGAATGATGCTTTGAATATGTTTCTCTGCTGCCTATGAGCTGTAATGTTGTCTCTTATCGCTTTATATTTTATTGTGTGTTCCCTTTTTGCTATGGCGGCAATTTATGCTAAGCTAGCTGCCTGTTAAATTTTTTATTCACTCTAGCAGTGGCGGCCCGTCCATAAGGGGCGCAGTGTGCCACCACCCAATCCATGCGATCAGCCCCTAATCTGCATGCATGGCACGGGACGCTGAGATTTCACTGTTTTATTTTTTTTAAGTACATGATTAGAGCCCGAGGCTCTAATTGGCTTCAAAAAATGGTAGGTTCAGGGCGCAGAGCAATGCGCCCTGAGCCCACCCAGTTGTGTAACAATAATGAATTAATATTGACTATTGTCTTCCTGATTCTCCCCCTGGCTAATCAGGAAGCAGGTCCTGAGACCCGATTGGTCAGGGAGTCTTAGGACTCCTGGCCAATCGGATCTCAGAACTCACTTCCTGTGCAGCCAGGAGGGGAAGCAAGGGCCCCGGAGCAAGCAGTAGCTGGAGCCAGTAGCAGCAGCCCTATCATCTGCCACCTAAGGTAAGGAGGCCTCTGATCGCTGCCTTCCCTTCCGTCTCCCATGGGGGGTTGGCATTATTTTGTTATTTTGCTGCCCCCCCCAAAAAAAAATATTGAGCACTAGCTGCCACTGAAACCTAGACTTTAATTTACTACATTGTAATTTTGTATATTCACTGGGGAAACTATAATATCTCTAAACACACATATGAACTATTCCTGCATATTATCCAGAATCTTACCTATGCATAAGTTACTCATTCATATCTTTAGTTTCATTTAAGTATGTATGAGTTTATCTTTCACACAAAAAGGAGACTATTTATCTACCATGAGATCAATAAGAATAGTTGATAAATGTCTTTCTTACAGTTAACATGTATATTCTCAATCAGTTTCCTAGAAACATTGCAAAGATCTTTTAATCTGTCTAAAGTAGGGCTCTGGAATAAATTAAAATCAGTGAATACAAATCGTTTACCTTGGCTAACCTTGAATCATTTCATCAGGAATTTATTCAGATGGCTTCATTTATGTGAAATATGCAAAGAGGGCTAGAGTGCCCAGTCAGTTCATAATATATAATTGATATCAAATACTTGCCATTACCTATCTAAACATTTAAATTTTTGATGAATGAAAGCATATCATAAAGGTAACGATCACAACACTTGCTTCAACACTACATTTAAAAGATATCTAGTCCTTAATGAGAATCTGGTGTCTAGATGTTTAACGCATTTTTTTAAGTTTGTATGTCCCTTTTTATAGTTTTGGGTGGAGTAGGGCATAGGTAACCTCTGTCGGGTTAATAGAGAATTCATCTCTCTGTTTGTTCCACACACATTGAAAACAAATATTATCATTGTGAAATATTTTTGAACAAAGCCCCTTTTATTACCTATATACTGTAGTGTCAATGAAGCTGACAGCCAACATTTCACCAGTCACCCTATCATTCTCAAAATTGCACAATCAATTTCTTTGTTTTAAAAATATAAAATACAAATAACAATATTGTTTCGTTCATAAAGTCAGCTTTTAAAGCTAAAATGCAGGTGCAAAAAACTTTATTTAAATTGTTTTTTCAACAGTCACAATTGGTATAAATCAACTTGGTTTGCGCCAAAGACCAGTATTAACTGAGTTTACCTTGTAAAATTAATAGTGACATCATCTGAAACTAACCTGTACAGACAGCACCGCTGTGGGTTTGGATCTAGAAGGTTCCCCTACTACAGGCTGCCTGCAAAAAACTACAGGAGGGGCAGATACAAGACCAGTCACCTTGTGCAAGGCTAGAGAACAGCAGTAACTGGTCTTAGAGCAGGATACTGCACAGATGTAAAGTTTCACACTGGATTGCAGCACAGATACAGTTAAACAAATCACACCAAGATTCAAGTAATAATGCACATGTGCATGCCTTTATATTAAGGCAATATTTTCTCATGCTGAAGATTGGCTTTAAAAGGATTCTTAAGACCCCTTAGTAGTCCACCACACAGTAACGAGTGTTTATTTTTTGTCTGAAGTCTGTATATTATGAGAGACACAGATGTCTCACCTACCTGTCGCTCATTATGTAATCAATTACTAAATATGCATGTACTGTTGTGGTCAGTTATTCTCTGTCAGAGTCCCGCTGACACTAAACTGTCTCTAAGAGCATTAAACAGTACATATGCACTGCAATATACAAGAAAGCAGAAAGCATGTGATGCCTTAAGTCAAGACTGCGGATGCTGATCATTGATGTATATTGCCTGTGAAGATTACTCAAAGAAACAACTAGATTTACCAAAAGAAAAACATGGCATGAATGAGGTCATCACTCTCATTATCATATCGGAGAAAGCAATGATATAACTATAGCCTAGCCACTTAAGCGCCGGAAGGAATTCACACTTTAGGACAAGAGCACTTTTTGCGATTCGGCACTGCGTTGCTTTAACCACTTCCCGCCCGCAGGACGTCTATTGACGTCCTGGGGTTTCAGTGGTGATATCTCAATGATGCCGGCACCTGCAGGCATCATTAAGGTATCATTTTTTAGAGCAGGCGATTCCCATCACCGTAAGAACGATCATAGCGGCAGGTCAGCCGCTTGATCGTTCTTACAGGCGGCGGGAGGGGACGTCCCCCCCCTCCTGCCGCCCTCCGGTGCTTCTCCCGACTCACCTGAGCGATCGGTGACCGGGAGAAGGAATCGCCTGCCGCCGGATGCTGGTGCGAGAGATTTCTGAGGGACAGATGTCCCTCGGTCATCTCTATGGCTCTCGGAGGCCCGGGCGCACGTCGTGACGTCACTTCCGGGTCTCCGAAGTAAACAAAAGCCGTTAAAGGGGAAGGAAAGGCTGAAATCGTCAGTTTTTTTTTTCTGATTTCAGCCTTTCCAGCCTGTTGGATAGATGTAGGGTCTTATAGACCCTGCATCTGTCCATAAAGAGGACCTGTCACTCACTTTTCCTATTACAAGGGATGTTTACATTCCTTGTAATAGGAATAAAAGTGATCAAAAAAATAAAAATAATGTGAAAGTGTCAAAATAAAAAAAATAAAAGTAAAATAAGAAATAAAAAAAAAAAAAAAAAATTTAAAGCGTCCCGTCCCCGTGAGCTCGCGCACAGAAGCGAACGCATACGTAAGTCGCGCCCACATATGTAAACGGCGTCCAAACCACACATGTGAGGTATCGCCGCGTGCGTTAGAGCGAGAGCAATAATTCTAGCCCAAGACCTCCTCTGTAACTCAAAAAACCTAACCTGTAAAAATTTTTAAACATCGTGTAAAATTTTAACGCGTTTGAGCACCTTACCGCGGCTTGAAACCATGAATTTTTAGAGGTATCCGCGACGAAATTTTTAAAAATGTCCAATCCAAAAAACTCAATGTCTCCTCCAGAACCCGATCTTAATAACGAGAGCGAGATTGCGTGCGCCGCTATGGAGTGTACACACCAAACCTGCGGCAAATGTATACACCCGCGCTGA
>BLSH010349343.1:290920-306174 GCA_018402905.1 Glandirana rugosa | reverse complement strand
ATCTGTCCTCAGAGCAACAGCACAGACAGCAGTAGTAAAGTAATCTATCTCAGGATGCAGGATCAGGTCTTAAAATGGCTAAAATCTGTCCCTCACGCAGTCAGCTACCTTTCCCTACACTAACCCAAGGAGCATGTGACTGCAGCACTGTGACTCCAGCTTATAAAGAGGCTGGGTCACATGATGCACCGGCCAATCACAGCCATGCCATTAGTAGGCATGGCTGTGATGGCTTCTAAGGGCAAACCAGTGAAACACTTGTTGATTGGCTGCCCTGCAGCTTCTCAACACGTGGAGTAAAATAGCAGAACCCCGGACCGAACCCGAACGATTTTTGAAATGTCCGGGTCCGGGTCCGTGCCACGGACACCCGAAAGTTCGGTACGGACCCGAACGTTACAGTCCGGGTTCGCTCAACACTAATCATGATGATCACAGGATCGCGCCGCGCTGCGAGCTCCCATTCTGCAGGATGTAAATACACGTCCTGTCAGAACGGGGAAGCTCCCATCCGGCCGTATATATACAGTGGCCGGGTGGGAGGTGGTTAACAGATTTTCTAAAGCTAATCTGTCCCTCAAAGCAGCAGCAGCATCCTCTCCCTACACTAGTATGAGATGATTTTCTAAAGCTAATCTGTCCCTCACAGCAGCATCCTCTCCCTACACTAGTATGAGATGATGTGACATGCAGCACTACGGGACTCCAGCTTATATAGAGGCTGGGTCACATGATGCACTGGCCAATCACAGCCATGCCATTAGTAGGCATGGCTGTGATAGCTTCTAAGGACAAACGAGTGAAACGCTTGTTGATTGGCTGCCCTGCAGCTATTCAACAGGCATGAAAAAATACCCGAACCCGAACTTTTTCTCAAATGTCCGGGTTCGGGTCCGGGACATGGACACCCTAAATTCTTGTACGAATTGTTTGCATTTTAAATTTGTGTAATTTGTGTGTTTTATATGTGCCTGAAGTTCAGCTTTAAAATTGTTGACAATCTCCATTATATGTGCCTGAAGTTCAGCTTTAAAATTGTTGACAATCTCCATTTTTTGATATGTATATGATATGTACCATGAACCATGAACTAGAAGTCATGACATCACCATGCACATGTGATCCGTAATTGCATTTTGGGATTTGGTGTTCTATGAATGGCGTTTTTTACATATGTTTCTGAGTGTTTTTAACCACAATAAAGAATGCTGGTAAAAGATTTTACACTATGCGAGCCTAGTGCTCTGTTTTTTCTTCAATCCCAGAGATCCTGAGATGGGCAGAATTTATGTGCTAATGCCTAAGCGGTATCTCAGTTTCCAGCACTGGAATTTCATCTATACAATCGCAATATAACTTCTCATTAATTTGAGAGTCACACACTCTCTGGTAAACATATATTTATACCAGGTGAGAGGACATGTGGTGGTTTCCATAACAAGCTGAGTGAGGAGACACTGAGATCCTGTGTGTGGAATTTCGCATTTAACTGCATTGGTGTGGGACTTTTGCACACAGATTATATTAATGCACAGTCTTTAAGTTTGTTTATTTATTTATGTGTTTTATATTGTGTATTCACTTAATTGCACTCAAGGATTCAGGTTGGCGTGTTGTTGATTATATTAATTTTGATGTATGTTATCCCATACATGTTTCTGCATCTTGTTCATCACTGACCCATTGAATTTATCTGTCAGTAGAGCATTTAAAATGTTGTTTTTTAGTCAGTAGACAAGCTATAGGTCAGTAACAAATGGTTGCAGGTTGGGCTCAAGCAGTGGAGGTCAAGGAACAAGTCAAAGGTAAGTAAAAAGTGGTGGTAGAGATAAGGACAGCTCTGGGTACATAAGGGAACACAATATCAGCTGGAAAGAGCACAATAATTTAGCAAACAGGAAGTGCATAGGCATGGCTTAAATCAGAAAGCCCATGGGAGGAGCAAAAATGTCAAGGTTTACAGGAAACAAGAGACAAGGCAAGATTGTTCTAGGGGATCAGACGGGGAGCTGTCCAGCATCTCAGGTGGTTCAGGAAGAAGTGCTATTGCAAGACGCAGCAGAGGTCGTGGGTAAAGATTTCAGCCCTGACCGTGTCTCTACTATATTTCTGGCTGTTATATCTGACATAAAAGACTGACATTTTTATTTCACTATAGAACATGTTTTACCTTGTTTCTTCCTCTTATATTGCTGCCCAATCAAGCTGCTGACATACTTTCGAGAAACTGTGCTATATGGCTGCCTATTTTGTATCTGTATTTTTTATTTCTTCATAACAACTGCCTTGTCTACGGAATGTGGGGTTGTGGTTTTAAAGGGCTTTTGTGCACTTGTGTATGCTTTATTAAACTTTGTACACAACACAGTGTGGTAAATAAGGATTACAAGCTATGCTATGAAACATGTTTTGCTACTGCTTGCAAGTGTTATAAAGTCGAGAAAGTTTAGATTTATCTCTGACAGTGTTTAGATCTGCTCTGTTTATTACTTTAACAGCTCAGTTCTGACCTATTACTTATAGATAAAAAAAGTCACAGCAAAAAGTACCTAAAAACACTTTTCAATTTAAAATTAATCAGAAACGAGTGCATGGCTATATGTATGCCAAGGAATAGTGTAAAATTACAATAAATATGCTACATGTATAAATTATGTGATTCCAGAATATGGTGCTGCCAGAAAAACACTGTTCCATAACAGTGCGTATAACTTAGAGACATCCTGTAAACATTTAATTTGAAGAATTTGTTGCCCTCTCCATGTGCATTGGTACAAGTCCCCTCTGGAAGTTCCCAGCTCCACATGCCCTTTTTTTGAAAACCCCTTGGCTATTGACATTAAAAATGGCCATAATTGATTTGATTCAACTTCCATTGACTTTAATGGAGTTTTCAATGTGTGGCCAAAGCTAGATACAGGATATGCTGTCTTTATACTGTCTGAGAAAATCTTCCAGAAGTTTTTTGCAAATGGAACACTTACTGTACCTACAGTAAAATTGGTTAGTCATCATAGAGACTCTATACCCATGCTAGGTTGCCTGCCAGGGACTTTAAAATTATAACTAGTGTGCAAGCTAAATTATACATTGTAAAGTAAGGTACTGCTATACTAGGTAGGGATCTTTGTGCTGCACTAAATCTACAATTAGTGGAAGGTGTTATCCCCACAGCAGCTCTAGTTTCCCCCTGTGCTATTGGTGTCTTCATTTTGACCACTCAATGACACCTCATTGGGCTGTGCAAGAACTTTGCATGCAAAATTAAAGTCTGATCAGATGTAAAATCAGTATGACAGAAATCTGGACACTTAGTCTTCTTTGTAAGAGAGGCTATTTCCCACGAACTTAAGAAATTAATAGATTAAGCTTGTGTTGCATGCCCAATACAAGTACAATTATGGGAAATTCTACAAAGCAAATGGCCAACCACAGAAAATAAGGTGAGCCCTGCCTGCAATCTGACTATAGGTTAAACATGAACTGTCCTTAGTTGATGACTATATTTTCTATGGATCTTATTTCTTACCATAGACCTTGGGGTAGTGACTTACTCACCAAGGAGAACCACCAAGACATTGTAAGACTAAACAAAGACTACTGAGGGTTGCTTGTAGCCAGGCACGAATGCCCAAGTACTAACTACACTTCAGTATTGCTGTCACACACACGCCACCAAGCCAGCCAGTGTCCATTTCTGCTTCTAGCTGGGGGAATCTCACTATTGATATTGTAGATCCTTTCACAGAGGGCACCTGTATACAGCTGATTTCCTATAACATTATTGGATTATGACACTAAATGGCCAGAAATTATATGTGTCTCACATAACAAATCTGCTGCTGTAATTATTTTTTTCTCCACAGTCCTCAGCGGGAAAGGTAACCCAAAGGAGAGGAGAGAGTTATTCTGCATAGGAAATGTTTATAACCCCCACAAAAAAAAGATTGGGAAATTCAACATAAACCCTAAGAAAATATTAGGAACTCTTTACTACAGAATTCTTACATGTCTACAGAGTGACTAGACATTCAACTATGTAAGCGTCACCAGCTGATCTACTACCACATGGCAATCAAATGCGCACTAAACTACATATTGCAGACATACAACTGGCACAGAGTCCTTTGTCTCTAAAATCATCAGTGGCAAGACTATAAAAAATAGCTAGATAAAAGTATGGCATATACTAATTGTAAACATTGTGCAAGAAAATTACACTATAACAAGGGCAATGCACATTTTCCAATCCAATTAAAGGGACGAGTCAATGAGGAACTTACCCCATTTAACTTTCTAAAGGATGCATATTGAATGCCAGCCATCTTGACGCTTTTTAATGTTTCATTTTAGGCTTTATTACAGAGTTGCTCCTTTCTGAATGGTATTTTGTAAAAGATATTTAACTCATGATGTCTCCCTGGGCCCCTGGCAGTGCCCAGCTTCTCATGCCCTATGGTTTTAAAATCTCTTCCCTATTTGTCCTAAACAATGAGAGAATTGATTTTAAAGTGTGCGATTTGCCCTAAAGTTTACAATTTGACAACTTTTGTCTGTAGTCACTGAACCAGCCCTTAAACTGAGCCCAAGTAATTTCAGTCATCACTCGATTTTCATTTATTGTATAATAATGGTACCTAAGTCTTGGTCTGCTGTACAGTTTATGGTTTAGGAGTGTGTCTATGGGAATGTTTGACCATTCTTCCAGAAGCGCATATGTGAGGTCCAGCACTGATTTTGGATGAGAAGGCCTGGCTCACAGTCTCCACTCTAATTTATCCCAAAGGTGTTCTATCAGGTTGAGATCAGGACTGTGCAGGTAGTCAAGCTCCTCCACCCTAAACTCGCTCATCCTTGTCTTTATGGACCTTGCTTTGTGCATTGGTGTGCATCATGTTGGAACAGGAAGGGGCCATCCCCAAACTGTTCCTACAAAGTTGGGAGCATGAAATTGTCCAAAATGTCTTGGTATGTTGATGCCTTAAGAGTTCCCTTCACTGGAACTAAGGGGCAAAGCCTAACCCCTGAAAAACAACTCCACACCATAATCCCCCCTCCATCAAATGATTTGGACCAGTGCACAAAGCAAGATCCACAAAGACATGATTGAGCGAGTCTGGGGTGGAGGAACTTGACTGGCCTACACAGAGTCCTGACCTCAACCTGATAGAATACCTATGGGATGACTGCGAGCCAGGCCTTCTCGTCCAATATCAGTGCCTGACCTCACAAATGCAAATGAAAGAATGGTCAAACATTCCTATAGACACACTCCTAAACCTTGTGGACAGCCTTCCCAGAAGAGTTAAATCTGTTATAGCTGCAAAGGGTGGGCCAACTCAATATTGAGCCCTATGGACTAAAATTGGTATGCCATTAAAGCAGTGTTGCCAACCGTCCGTAAATTTACGGACAGCCAGTAAAAACAGGGCAGTTTTTTGGGTGTCTGTAAAAGTCCGTAGCAGCCGAAAAGTGCCAGTAAAAACGGCGGCCATTGGCTCCGGTCAGAGCTGGTGTATGTGCAATTACGGAAATCCCCAAGCGGCAAGTGAGAAGATCCGATCCTGACCCTGAGACGAGTTGGACGACCTCTCCTCCTGCTGCCAGCTAGTTCCTCTGCCCAGCCCATCCACCCTCAAATGAGGTTACTGCATTTTCCCACCACACCACCGCTAACCAGCACCCGACCGGAGCAGACACTCCGGATGGATGGATCCTCCTGATTCCTGCCTGCCTCCCTGCTCTGGCTGACCCTGCAGCCCTCCTGGTGACAGGAGTGAGTGCAGTAGCTTCCTCTTCAAGCCATCCTGCCGGAGTCTCTCTCTCTTAGTGTGCACTGTATGAGTGCAGTGTGCACTGGATAACTGCAGGAGGTAATGGAAGGATGGTGTAATGGAAACAGGAGGTGATGGGGAGGGTATGATGGAGATGGAGGGATGGTAACAGGAAGTGATGGGGGGGATTGTGTGATGGAGACAAGAGGTGATGGAGGGATGGAGACTGGGGGATGGTGTGATGGAGAAGAGGGGTGATGGAGGGATGGAGACTGGAGGGATAAAAACAGGAGGTGATGGAGACAGGAAGTCTTTGGAAGTGGGGACATAAATTCTAGTGGCTACTAGGGATTTCACCTCAATTTCTGTGGTGGCTATGGAACAGAAATTAAGGGGGAATCTCTACAATTTGACATAGGTGACAAAACTGATGGACTAAATAATCTGCCCTTATTATATTGAAAATAACAGAAATACGTTTTTTTACCTTGCTATCTACCTTTAATCACATTGCCATTTTCACAGTGTACTTGCTTGTAGCCTAAATACTGAAATTTGCACTGAAAACTGTAATTTTGTAACTTTTGTAAAATGCCAGTAAAAACTTGGCTGTGCCAGTAAATTTTGGGTGTTGTGCCAGTAAATTTCAATCTGGTAGGTTGGCAACACTGCATTAAAGTTCATGTGCGTATAAATGTAGGTGTCCCAATACTTTTGACAATATGGTGTAGCTTTATATTAAAAAAAAAACAGTAAAAAATGGGTGCTTGAAACTATCTGGTTATTATGTGGAATGTCAACATTATTCTTTCCCCTAGTTCCTATAAACAAGGTTCATAAGTTTGGCAAAATCACAGTATTAGTGCTTAGGTCTTTGTATGAAATAAAAAAAAGATTGTTTAAGAAGATGAAAAGTTATAAAGCCCAAGAATAAAGTGGTGAGAGAAAGAGAACATCCATTGAATTTTCCATACAACATCACCTTGTAGCTGGTTCTTCAGAAGCTGTTATTCACCCTGTGCTTTGTGGGAAAAATTGTGGTTTCAAGCAATAGGCTTGTGTGAACAAAGAAGATAACTTTGAATTACTATGTGGATATTTTTTTTTTTTCAATGAACGTCTGTAGAAGAAAACGTTTTAAACTTTCTTTTAATTTTACAGTGTGTTCCTTCGTAAATGCAATGCGTTAAAACATAATTTACGGTGAAAATCGGCAAATATGTTGTATTCTGCATGCCATGGAGATTTGAAACAAATGTATATCTTCAGTTTCTCCCTTTTATTGTCTCGTTTAGCTATATGGATTGCTATTGAAAGCTGACCACTTCTACAAAGTTCACAGACTGTAACATCCGTGTTTTGTCTTTAGCATTAAATTCTTTCTGTTTAACTTATTCATACATTAACCTTTAACAGCTGGTGCCCAAACAATAATACCTCTACTTAAACTCATAATGTGACTCTCTGCAGTTACTATGCTCTTTAGCGTACAGGGTAAAGACATAAATACTATTGTTATTTTAGTTTTGAATAGAGTGGAGATGGATTAAAACACCTGTAATGTTTTTATTGCCTTTTCCTCTATATTTGTCATATTTACCATTATCACCGTAAGTGAAAATAAAGGAAAATTCCAAATTTTGGGTTGTCCCCAGAACAGTAATAGAGGGGAAATCTTCCAATGGTGGCAATAGTTCTAATAATCCTGGTGAAAAACAGGTATTCCATTACTTTGGAGGGATTTCCTTTCACTTCCTGTTTTGGCTATAGGACAGGAAGTGAGGGAAATCTCCCCAATGGCATACAGATGTGGTATATTACACAATCTACCTTGTGTACCAGCATCACTGGTATGATATGCAAAACTTACATGAAAGATGAAAAAAGATAGCACTTCAAATAGATAAAAATGTCCTTCCCCCAGAAACAAAGATGGCCGCGATCAGTTGTGCATGTGTAAATGGCGCGTGTCCCAGCTCCACCCCACAAATTTTGTCATATATGATATCATCAGCGGCTCGGGACACACATCACTACAACACTGTTAAACAGAGGAATGCACAAAGAAGATTGAGACATTATAGGACCAATGCCAATTGAAAGGCGGGTCCTACAGTTAACCCCACATACTGTAGATCCAATCGAACTTACCCTCATTCAAAAAAACATACACAAAGGCCATTAAGGCAAATCACGCATGGCAATCCCTACCTATCAAAATGCTGAATACGGAAAAAGAAATGTAATACTAATATATATATATATATATATATATATATATATATATATATATATGTATATATATACATACAGTATCTCACAAAGGTGAGTACACCCTTCACATTTTTGTAAATATCATATTATATCTTTTCATGTGACAACACTAAAGAAATTACACTTTGCTACAATGTAAAGTAGTGAGTGTACAGCTTGTATAACAATGTAAATTTGCTGTCCCCTCAAATAACTCAACACACAACCATTAATGTCTAAACTGCTGACAACAAAAGTGAGTACACCCCTAAGTGAAAATGTCCAAATTGGGCCCAATTAGCCATTTTCCCTCC
Source organism: Glandirana rugosa (assembly GCA_018402905.1). Classification (NCBI taxonomy): domain Eukaryota; kingdom Metazoa; phylum Chordata; class Amphibia; order Anura; family Ranidae; genus Glandirana; species Glandirana rugosa. The sequence goes on along the minus strand of BLSH010349343.1, from coordinate 297,833 downwards.
CCGGTGTCATGTGATTCATTAGTGTTACAAGGTCTCAGGTGTGATTGGGGAGCAGGTGTGTTAAATTTGGTGTTATCACTCTCACTCTCTCATACTGGTCACTGGAAGTGCAACATGGCACCTCATGGCAAAGAACTCTCTGAGGATCTAAAAAAAAGAATTGTTGCTATACATAAAGATGGCCTAGGCTATAAGAAGATTGTCAGGACCCTGAAACTGAGTTGCAGCATGGTGGCCAAGACCATACAATGGTTTAACAGGACAGGTTCCACTCAAAACAGGCCTCGCCATGGTCGACCAAACAAGTTGAGTGCACATGCTCAGAGTCATATCCAGAGGTTGTCTTTTAGAAATAGACGTATGCCAGCATTGCTGCAGAGGTTGAAGGGGTGGGGGGTCAGTCTGTCAGTGCTCAGACCATACACTGCACACTGCATCAAATTGGTCTGCATGGCTGTCATCCCAGAAGGAAACCTCTTCTAAAGATGATGCACAAGAAAGCCCACGGTTTGCTGAAGACAAGCAGACTAAGGACATGGATTACTGAAACCATATCCTATGGTCTGATGAGACCAAGATAAACTTATTTGGCTCAGATGGTGTCAAGAGTGTGTGGCAGCAACCGGGTGAGGAGCACAAAGACAAGTGTGTCTTGCCTATAGTGAAGCATGGTGGTGGGAGTGTCATGGTCTGGGGCTGCATGAATGCTGCGGGCACTGGGGATCTACAGTTCATTGAGGGAACCATGAATGCCAACATGTACTGTGACATACTGAGGCAGAGTATGATCTCCTCCCCCCCAAGACTGGAACGCAGGGCAGGATTCCAACATGATAACCCCAAACACACCTCCAAGATGACCACTGCCTTGCTAAAAAAGCTGAGGGTAAAAGTGATAGACTGGCCAAGCATGTCTCCAGACCTAAACCCTATTGAGCATCTGTGGGGCATCCTCAAGTGGAAGGTGGAGGAGCGAAAGGTCTCTAACATCCACCAGCTCTGTGATGTCATCATGGAGTAGTGAAAGAGGACTCCAGTGGCAACCTGTGAAGATCTGGTGAGCTCCATGCCCAAGAGGGTAAAGGCATAGAGGGGATGGGCTGGCACCAATAGGCACAGGTATGTGGAATACCTTGGCTAGAAAACAATAGTCCCTCGTTAGTCTCTGTGAAACACTTGCACTAGGTCTCAGCTCTTCTGTCAGCATGAAGTCCGCTCCAAGTAACCAAAAGAAAAAAAGAGAAGAAAAGCACCTCTGAGTGCAGGGATTTTATTAGAACAATAGTATGAACATTGCAGACTTACATCAAAGTAGACATGGATGCATCTCCTGTATAGATGGGAAGGAAAGGTGAATTGCCCGTATCTCGTAGAGTCTCTCCAAGAGCGGTGTATACCCGTATTGTTCAAGAGACGCCGGCCGGTGTCTGTAGGATATCCGGATGGGTGGTAGGAAAACCGTGGGATGCTGCGTGAAGCTACGTAGGACAACTACGGTGCGGGAGATGGGCCAAAAAACACAACGCGTTTCAGAGCGTGTGCAAAAGACCCGCTGGGCATGCGCGCTCCTTTCTTAAGTGTATCATTGTGCTTTTTGGCACTTACCTCCCTTCCTTGCCATCTATAGAGGAGATGCATCCATGTCTACTTTGATGTAAGTCTGCAATGTTCGTGCTATTGTTCTAATAAAATCCCTGCACTCAGAGGCGCTTTTCTTCTCTTTTTTTTTGAAGAGAGTTAAGGCAGTGATGGAAAATAATGGTGGCCACACAAAATATTGATACTTTGGGCCCAATTTGGACATTGTCACTTAGGGGTGTACTCACTTTTGCTGCCAGTGGTTTAGACATTAATGGCTGTGTTTTGAGTTATTTACACTGTTGAGCAAATTTACAATGTTATACAAGCTGTACACTCACTACTTGATATTGTAGCAAAGTGTAACTTCTTCAGTGTTGTCACATGAAAATAATAATAATAATATATATATATATGATTTACATATAAAAAAAATGTATAAAAACTTGATTGACAAAAGGAAAACATATATAAAAAATGTAGATAAAACATTAAAAAAGGAATTTTTCCCCAGGCGGTATTTTGCCCCATCCATTTTTTTCTTCTTTCATGAAAAGTGCTCAAGCCCCTGCTACAGAGAAACACCCCCATAACAGGATATTACCACCTCCATGCATTAATGTAGGAATGATGTTATTTGCATGGTGAGCTGTATTGGATTTCCAACAGAGGCCAATGTTGAGGCCAAATGATTACATTTTAGCCTCGTCTGACCATAACACCTTTTTCCATATGGCCTCAGAATCTTCACGGTGGGTTTTGGCAAAGCTTAGCTGTGACTGCATATGGAATTCTTGGGGAGAGGCTTATTTCTTGCAACCCTCCCATACAAGCCACATTTGTGCAGAATTTGTGATATTGTTGTTACATGCGCACAATGAGCACTCTTTGTCATAAATTCCTGCAACTGCTTCAGAGTTGCTGTAGGCCTCTTGGTAGCCTACCTGACCAGTTTTCTCCTAGCTCTTTCATTAAGTTTGGCACAATGTCCTCATCCAGGGAGGATCTGTTTTGTACCAAATATCTCCCACTTCTTAATAATAGACTTCACCATGCTTCTAGGCATTGATAAAGCCTTGGAATTTTTTTTTGCATCAATCTCCTGACTTGTGCCTGTCCACAACTTTTTCTCGGAGATCTTTTGACAGCGCCTTGCCACCCATAGTTGATTGTTGGCTTCAGTTGCACTAGCAGGAAAGTTCAGGAAAGCAATTTTCATGTTGAGCTAATAAAAATGACCACAGCTGATCAGAGTTGAAAGTCAAATGGCTTTGTGTGCCATTGAGAAGGTGATTTGCTACCCCTATTTGAGTATACAAGTATGTTTAGGAGGGGGTGATTCTTTTTACAACTTCTGGTTTTGATTTTGGTGTTATATCTTTTACTTGGATGTTATCAGTTGCATAAATACAGCTGGATAAAATTAAAGCTGTATATGTCTTCATTTCTGGCTGCAAAGCGACAAAATGTGATTATTTTAAATGGGGTGATTCTTTTTTATACCCACTGTGGGAGATTAGCTCATGGGGATCAACTTTCCTTAGGAAAATAGTCAGCGTGCAGGCAATTTTCTTTAAAATCTGGTGGCTTGCCAGGTTTATTGGTAAACAATTTGCAGGTTTAAAACAAACAAAACAGAAAACAAGTCCTTGCCGTCTGGTGCTAAAATAAACAGTATTGTTTCCTCACTATACAGTGTGGGGCTGGCCCCGACACCCACAAAACATAAGCCAAAATGCAAAGCTTGTCTTTTAAAGTCCAAACAGACACAGAGCTCCCTGAGATCCCTCTGTGAGTTCCAGGTCAGAGCTCAAGTGAGATCTCTTCCTGATTATTTAAGCCACCTGCTGGTGGACTCCAGTGGACCACAAACTCAGGACCGGAACCAGCCCTGCAATGGTGGCTGGCAAAATCCGGACGGGACTCTGATTAATCCAGTCCACATGAACGCATATGAACGCATATGAGGCGACAGGTAGCGTCCATCTACTACTTCACCTCGTCACATATCCTCCCCCTCTTCTCAAGCCCCTGTGGCTGAGCAACTATCCCAACCATAGAGTGGACCTGGGAGAGGGCATCTGCATTGTTCTGGAGTCTTCCAGCCCGGAGTTCCACTGTGAACTTAAATGGCTGTAGGGCCAGGAACCACCTAGTCACCCGACTATTTTTCTCCCTGTTGTCACAAATCCACTTCAGGTGGGCATGGTCGGTGACTAGCCTAAATTATCTTCCTAAGAGGAAGGCCCACTTGATAGCCAGGCACTCCTTCTCCTCAATGGCGTAGTTCCTCTCATGCCTGTTAAGCTTCCTGCTCAAGTATACGACCGGGTGCTCCTCACCATCTCTGATCTGGGACAGAACAGCACCTAGTCCCACTTCAGATGTGTCTGTTTGTACAAGAAACTCCTTTGTGAAGTCCGGGGTCATGAGTACTGGTTGAACACAAAGGGCTTGCATCAACTTCTGGAATGCCTTCTTGGTTTCGGGATTCCACTTAACCATGCGCGACCCTTTCCCCTTCATCAGATAGGTCAGAGGGATGGAGATGGTGGCAAAGTTGGGTTTGAACCGCCTGTAATACCCTGTAATCCCCAGGAAGGCATGAACCTGTTTTTTATTCACCGGTTGAGGCCATTTTTGAAATGCCTCGATCTTATTGGTCTGGGGCTTGATCAGCCCGGACCAATAACATGGGGCCTGTTTGCTCCCGTTTAACTTTGATTTGCCTGTAGCCAACCTCCCTCCCTCCTGATTAAGACAGGGACCTTTGCCATCATCAGGTAGATCGGTATCAATTTCTGACGGGGAATCAGTCTGTAGCCAGCCATCGGCTTTGCCATTATCAGATCTGACCCCTGCTTTTGTGTCCAGATTCCTGCACAGCAACATTTCCAGCCCCGTCCATTGACTGACTGACCCAGTCGGCCGATCTGCAGTCCCAGCTTTCTCTACATTCCTGGTTACCACTCAGCAGTTGCCGCCAACAATATATTGGGGTCTCCAGCATTTTCCTGTATACATTATTGTACTGCTTATATGCCTATTTAGGCACTAGCTTTGTTTTCTATTTACGACATTTGGGGTGTATGCAGTAGAATTTCTAATTTTATGCTGGCTATCAGCGGGCCTTCTCCCCCCCCCTGGGGGGGGGTGTGCATATCTCTTTCCCCCTTCCCCCTCCCCCCTGGGGGCTTTTTTAGTTCACTTATGACAATGTTGTCAATGGTGGCGGTTCTTTGATCAGTGTTTACACACGTGTATATGCTCTATGTATGTGTGTGTTTTATTCTAGACCTGTATGTATAACTGATTCAGTTTTGTTTCTAATAAAGTCAATCCTTTTTCCACACCATTTTGATTTATTTATGTTTTGCTCACATTCATTCTTCCAGAGGCTTACTAGATGGTGGTCTTTTGGACAGCCCCTGTGCTGCCCTGTTTTGGTTTTGTACTGTTCGCTTCACCATTTAGCCCCAGGGTTTTTTGATTTGCTCCCTTTTTCCCTGAGTGATTTAATGTGAGATGTATTTACATTTGAGTCCTTAGACCCCATTGGGTGTCTTTTATGTGTTAGTTTGCTTCCGACCAATAACACGCCCAAGGTATTTGGCCTCCTCCAGGCCTATGGCACACTTTTTTTGTCTGTTAAACCTGCTACCCTTAGAGAGTCTACGACTGCTTGTACTCAGGGCAGATGCGATTCCCGATCTGGACTGTGGATGACCACATCATCCAAATAGGCGGCTGCATAGGGGCGATGCGGCCTCAAAGTTTTTTCCGTCATTCTCTGGAAGGATGCAGGGGCCCCATGCAGAACAAACGGCATTCGCTTGTACTGGAAAAACCCCTCGGGGGTAGAAAAGGCCATTTTTTACTTTCCTGATTGTGTTAAGGGGATATTCCAGCAGCTCTTAGTTAGGTCTAGGGTTGTTATGTTCCGGGCACCTCCCTACCTGTCCACAAGTTCGTCAACCCGCGGCATTGGATATGCATCAAAGTTAGACATGTAATTCAGCTTCCGGAAATCCTTACAGAACATAATAGTGCCATCGGGCTTTGGGACCAGCACTATAGGGCTCGACCAGGCACTTTGGGGCTCCTCTATCACGTCTAACTTACAACATGGTTTTTATTTCCTTCACCACCGCCTCCCGTCCAGCCTCAGGTATTCTGTGGGGTTTTCCATTTATGTGGACCCCTGGATCCATAATTATGTCATGTTGTAGTACGGTGGTCAGTCCGGATAGGGGAGAGAAAAAATCTCTATTTTTACAGATAAATTCATTAACGTTATTTTGTTGCGTCAGTGACAAGAACTCAGTTATGGGGGCGTCCAGAGTCATTGATAGCGCCGCCAATAAAATCTCTCTGTCTTTCCATGGTTTTAGAGATTCACATGGTAAATTTTCTCGGGTTTCCTTTTCCCTGGCTGGTAAACTTTGTAGTTCACTTCCCCTACTCTTTCCCTAATCTCAAAGGGACCCTGGAACTTTGCTAGGAATTTACTTTCAACCGTGGGGACTAGCAACAGCACTCTGTCTCTGGAGTTGAAAGTCCAGGTTTTGGCACTGCAATTATAAACCCTTCTTTGGGCTTCCTGGGCTTGCTCCATATGATCTTGCACCAGGGGCAGGACTGCTGCGATTCGATCCTGCATCAACGAAACATGCTCGATGATGCTCCTATATGGGGTGGCCTCTCCTTCCCATGTCTCTTTTGTGACATCTAGCAGCCCCTTGGGATGTCTACCATACAAGAGTTCAAAGGAGGAATACCCCTTAGACACTTGTGGAACCTCTCCTATAGTAAACATGAGGTATGTCAGCAACATATCCCAATCTCTACATGCAATACAAAGGAGGATAACACCACGCTAGACTATATGAAATCACTAAGCAACCACAGCTGCAACCAAACAGTACTAACCATGTACTTCAGACACACTATTTTATAAACAACAGGTTGCGCTAAAATGACGGTAGGTAGATACATATAGATCAGATCGCACCACAATAGGAGGAAACATAACGTACATCTCTAACCCTATACAACGACTGTATGGAGTACAAATGATATCCTCTCCAAGGTGTTCACAGATTCCCCATAAGGAGGAAACTTGAGAACATACCATCTGTAGGGTTCCCCGACGATCTACAGTGTTTTCTCTGTACCCTTCCTCTCCGGTGGGGTATATCCTCGTAGTAGCTCGTACAAAGCAACTACGTCCTAGCTTAGCGTCGTCAGGACGGGGACCACGTTCTAGTATACCTCGTTCGGGTCCTTCGGGTTTCTTCCCAAATATTAACGTCACGGTTTTGGACCTGAAAGTTGA
>BLSH010349343.1:269021-279767 GCA_018402905.1 Glandirana rugosa | reverse complement strand
TGCACTGAAGCTGGCACGTTCCCTGAGTTTTTCCAGCAAGATGGTGCACCACCACATTATGGGTGTCAGGTCCGAGCATTCCTAGATGAACAGTTTCCTGGAAAGTGGATTGGTCGTCATGGGCCAGTTGAATGGCCCCCAAGGTCTCCCGATCTGACCCCCTTAGACTTTTATCTTTGGAGTCATCTGAAGGCAATTGTCTATGCTGTGAAGATACGAGATGTGCAGCACCTGAAACTACGGATACTGGAAGCCTGTGCTAGCATTTCTCCTGTGGTGTTGCTATCAGTGTGTGAAGAGTGGGAGAAGAGGGTTGCATTGACAATCCAACACAATGGGCAGCACATTGAACACATTTTATAAGTGGTCAGAAACTTGTAAATAACTCATGAAAGAATAAAGTTACGTTAAAACCAAGCACACCATTGTTTTTCTTGTGAATTTCCCAATAACTTTGATGTGTCACATGACCCTCTTCCTATTGAAAAAACAAAAGTTGGATTCAAAATGATCGACTTCAAAATGGCCGCCATGGTCACCACCCATCTTGAAAAGTTTCCCCCCTCACATATACTAATGTGCCACAAACAGGAAGTTAATATCACCAACCATATAAAAAAAACAGTCATGGTCAGGACCTGCCTAATGTACGTGCAGCCACCAATAAGCGGCATACCTGTCAGCAGGCAACCTGTCCATCATAGCCATATCTACATACAGCACAGAGTCTACATACTTTTCAAAATGCTGTTAAGGCTAAGCTCTTGGTCTAGGCCCTTAGGAACTGTGGTTCATAAATCCTCTGAATTTTTGTTGTAATAACAGGCAGTGATAATCGACACCTCTGAATTGAGGAGGAATGTGGTTAATAAGCATACATTGGAGTAAAAATATAGGGTGTTTCTACACAAAGAAATATCAAGCAACAAGCAGATGACTATAGTTGTTATACTGATCGAAGGAAGTAATTGTTTTGTTTTGCCAATGTAATACAAACTGCGTGGACACTAAAGCAGATACACCACATACGGTATTTAGATGTACAAGTAAGTCTATGGTTAATGAAAATCATCTTACCAGACTGGAAGTGACAAAAAAATTGTTCAATAAGCCTTTATATATACTGTATGGTTATTTTTTTTTTTATATCATCATGGGTTTTTTTACAGTCTTTATTTTTAAATGCAGTAATTGCCTCTGACAATTCCAATGCTAAAAAGTATCACACAGCCACTTTTGGGCTGCAGTGGCATTCACTCTGTCATCTGCAGGCTGAAGGTTTATTTTGTAAATTAAGTCTCTAGCCTGCATGTGGCCATTACCATAACTGACACAATTCTGACACTATCTGACTATGAGAACTATTCTGATGATTTGATCATTAATGGGGACCAGTGCTGTCAGTGACAGCTGGGTTTGACGACTTGCATTCGCACAGTGCCAGCTGAAAGCTTTAGATGAAATGTTATATACTTGCCTTTGCTATGATCCCCCACTACCCCATTGCTTGAAACTGTTACTAAATGCATGGTACATTTAGAAATGGGGAAGCATGTGACCTCTTCCCATAATGTAGTGCTCCAGGCCTAAGCACCCAATCTCCAGGTCCAAATACTGTTAGAGGAGGGAAGGGTGACATCATCAACCTTGTTTAGGCCCTTTATACAGAGCTAGGTTTGTGAAAGAGGTGGGTGAGCTCAGGGATGGTAGTATATGTGCATTGGGAGGGGTGTGCTTTAAAGAGACTCTGTGAACTTAAATTCATCTTTTCTACACCTGTTCTCACACCTCTCCATCAGTTCATGTTTTGAACCCATACTGGCAGTGAAATAGAATTACACTTTTTAGTACAGCTGAACATATGGGAGTGGACCCACAAAATATGTTCTAATGGCGGAACTTGATGTCAGCTTTGGAAAATAATGGATTAAATAATGAACTGTAGCTGACTGTTTTCCTTTATAAAGTTTGAACATCTATAGGTCCAATGCAATAATATTGTGTCTTAAAAATACAAAAATCTGTACCTTGGTAAAGTGCTTTTAAGATGTAGTCAGCACCTTCTTTTTACTACTATTTTTTTATTTAAGTCAAAATGAAAACTATACAGTATTGTTTAACTATATCAGTACTAGCTTGTATATACTCTCTACCATTTTTACAGTTTTAATGAAATATTAGTTTGCCTTAAAATTACTCAGTCATGCAACTCTGTACCAAATTATTTTTATATCATTTTTTAAGACAGATAGAATTTCTTTTTGCAGTATTTAATAACATTTGGGGGAAAATAACCTGTTTTCCTTACTACTGTTATAAAACATATCAAGTAAAAATGTCAGGACACTACAAACACACCCAAAATTACCTTTTTTTGGAAAATAGAGACCCTAGGCTTTTTCCATTTTTTCTACAATTTTTTTAAGAGACGAAACACGCTGGCATTGAGGGGGTTAAACAAGGAGCTTGGGAATGATGCACTGGGCTGGAGATGGGGCGAATGTGTAAATATGCAAGATAAGAGAGGTTAAGGTGGTAATTGACAGTTCACTGGACACAGGATGCAGCTGAGATGTACAGGAGAGGAGAGGGTGATAAAGTTAAACAAAGATCCACAATCTTAGTAATAAAAAACCCTCATCTGAATCAGCTGCTGCTTCTGATTAATGTTTCCTTTGTGCACCAGATTCTCCTTTCTCTCCTTCTGTGATCACTGTATTTGGTCATTATAACAATCATTTATATTGGGACTTTGTGTGTATGAAGACATGTCATTTTGTCATTTTGTTGTGATATGGTAATCACTTTTTTTGTGGTCAGTGGTTTCCCTTTTATATGTTCATATTACAGTACACAAGCCTGAAACAGTTATATACAGTTTGGAATAAATGGATCTGTAATATTAGATATATATGTTTTTTCAGCAGCAGTTTTGGATATTAGTTGTCCAGTGGCATAAGGAAATTATTTGTATGGATCCTCCCACTTACCTCAAATGAGGAAATAACCACCTATTTTTGGGAATTGTTAGAGAAATTAGACATGTTTTAGGAACCCTGAATTCAGTATATTTATATAGTGTGGGGATCACTTTTCAGGGGAAAAGATTCAGCATGGATGTCAGTTTCTTAAAATCTGGCGGCTTCCCGAGTTTATTATTTCAGGTTTACAAGTTCAAAACACATACAAATACAGAAAACAAAACCTCGCTGTCTGACGCTAAACTAAACAAACAGATTCCTCTCTATACAGTGTGAGGCTGTCCCCAACACCCACAAAACATAAGCACATTGCAAACCTTGTTCTTAAGAGTCCAAATTAGCACACAGAGCTCTCTCAGCTTTCTCCCTCTGAGATCCAGGATCAAGCTCTCTTCTGTTCTCTTCCTGGTCATTAAATGCAAGTGGAGAGGGGTTTGAGTGGACCAGAGGGTCCTGGCTGGAACCAGCTCTGCCACAGTGGCCGGAAAAACTCAGGTCGGACTCCCGCTAGTCACCTCAAAATGATCGCATGTGAGGCGACAATTGTCGCCTGTCCATTGTGGTGCCTCGCATAATGTCACTATATATATATATATATATATATATATATATATATATATATATAAAAGAAGGCCAGTATGGTGGTCTGAATTTATGGGAGGAATCCGGGGGGTATTTAAGCAGACCATTCTCCTGTGGTCTTTATTGGTTCCAGTGCACGATACATTACATCACCAGGCCAACTGTTCTTAGCTCACTTCGTGTTCGTGAGTCTGTTGTTCCCGAATTCAGTGTGTTGCGGTTGCTCTATTCGTGATTTTGTCGATAGAGTCTTGCTCACTGTCGCAGGTAGGATTCGTAACCATTTCTCATATTATGTTCAAATAATTTTTTGGTTCATTGTGTCCCCCATTTCGTATGTTCAGTCCCCACAGCGGAAACTTACAATCGTTTGTGAGTCTCCAAAGAGCAGTTGTTATTCCACCAACATACCAACCCCAGAGTTATTTCCCAAATGCATCATGCAACACGCCGCCAGTCACAGGCCTGTTTATCATTTATACTTGCCCAATTCATATTGGATCCATTCCATACTTACTACAGTCTGATTCTAACCTAATCGGCGGCGGCACAGTGATTCGTATCAGATGCATTGCACACACCGATTCGTATTGGTTCGTGTCATTCACCCTACAACCGATTCCTATTGGTTCATGTCATTTACCCTACAACGGATACACATAGGTCCATGCTATTACCCTACAACGGATACACATAGGTCCATGCTATTACCCTACAACCGATTCGTATTGGTTCATGTCATTTACCGTGCAACCAATTTGTATCAGTTCATATCATTTACCCTACAACCGATTTATATCTGTACATGTCATTTACCCTACATTTGGTTTGTATCGGATCCATTCCACACTTACAACAGTCCGATTTGAATCCAGTCACATCAGTGGCACAACGATTCGTATTGGATTTATTTTCATACTCTCTCAGGCACAGCTGCATTCATTCGGGATCACAAATCATTCCTACATATTCAATTTTCTGCTATCCTTATCTTTCTCCTGCCAGTAAGGCTTCTTTCTTGCAATCATTGCAAGCACGTCTCCAGTAACACAAACTTCTTGCAATCACTGCAAGCACATATCCAGAGGCACAAACTTCTTGCAATCACTGCAAGCACATATTCAGAGGCAAACGTCTTTGTATTCACTGCAAGCACTTTTTCAGTGACACAAATTTTCTTGCAAACACTGCAAGCACATCTCCAGTGGCACGCAATCTGGCCACACATCATTTCTAGTGGCACATAATTGGCCACACATCATTTTTAGTGGCACATAATCGGCCACATATTGTTACCAGTGGCATTCAATCGAGCCACTCACCGTTTCTGTCTGTCATTTCTCCGGTAGGTCAGTCGAGTTCAGATCCCAACATGCACCAGGTTAGACGTTATTTCTTCAGGTAAAAAAAAAAAGATACAGGGATTTTAATAAAATAAACATATACTGGACTTTTATGTCACCCTTACTACAGGTTTCTTCGCTACTAGGGTGCCAGTCAGATGTGAAGTACACGGGTTCTTCTATTACATCATCCTGCAGCACCCTTTCACTAATGTTCACTTCACATACACGATGTGGGATGCTCGTTGGGCGTTAGTTACTGTCACACATATCTCTGCATTACACTCTGTTTTCGAAGAGTGACGCAGACAAGGTCGCTAAATGTTGAGCTTGCTGACAGTGCAAGTGTTAGTAGACTGAGCACACATCACAAACTACAGACCAGAACATTCCTACATAGGCCATACCAGACTTCAGCTTATCGCCCCAGTATGCCCTGGGGCTCTGGTTGACAGATTTGCACCCTCGATTGCCATGCACTATTTTAAGTTTTCAAAATGTTAACTCAACAGCATTTTTACACTGTAGAATGCAAATTGGCTCTTATCTGCACCTGTCGTTCCTTTTAATGTACTCCTCCTTTTCCTTCTTGTCTGAATTTTCTATATACCACTCCGATCACTGTCCTACTTCTATGACTCTTCTTAACACATGCACCCCCCCCTTGTTTCTTGTCTTATAGCCGGAACAAGTCGCAGGCCAGCAGTGAAGACTTCACACCCGCCCCTCTGTCGCCATAGACAGACTGAGAGAGCGGCAGCGTGCAGTTCCTCAGGGGATGGACCATCCCCAAGCTCATAGCAGAGCTGAGGTGCAAGGGCATTCCCTACCCCGCTATGGCCAGTAAAACAGAGCTCTTCAGGCTACTCTTCCCGCCGTTAGCTGCAGTCGGGCCCAGCAGGCATCCCTGCAATCTATCTCTGGGGCCATTTCCCAGCTCCTTGGTCTCCTCCTTATCCACAGTGGTCTCTGATGTCCAGACCAGAGTGACAGTTCTGGAAGCGTGCCGAGCCATGGCCCTCCCTGACTCGGTTGCTGTCCCGGTCCTAGCATCTCCTCCTGCAAGTACACCAGAGATAAGTCCTACCTTACTTCCCGCTCATCTTGTGCCAGCCAGCATCAGGAAGGACATCTTGGAGGGCAAGGATGTCATAAAATAAATAAATCATACACCTGAGGGGACGTCTTGGTGGTCATTAAGTCCAAAGTCCTCAGGCTCAATCGTAAGCTGACAGTCACAGAGTTTGTCTTGGCTTTAGGGATATTCAGTGGATGTCCTTTACTCGGCCAGCCCCAGCAGGAGGGAAGAGCTGGACTTATAATTCCATGCAGTAGCGGACCTAGGTTATAAGTACGGGGCATATTCATTCTGACTATCACCGGTTATTTTCGGCCAAAGCAGCAGCCAGGCTTGCCCAGTTTCAGGCCAGTACAAACTGGAGTGTCATCGAAAAAGAACTGTTCTGCCGCCACTTTGCCAGTCCTCTACACATACAGCATGCTGATGCTCTGATGCAGCCATGAGGTACCCCCTCAACTTCCCCTCCACCTCCGGTATCGGTCAGGGCTTGCCAGCCCCCGCACAACTGCGCCAAGTGGACAAGTTGGGACGGCCTATGCTGTCATTAGGGGGTACGGTTATATGCAGTAACTTTAATTATGGCACATTCACCTATAGCCAGTGCCGGCTACTTCATGTGTGTTCAACATGCCATAGGGCACATCCGAAGGTCATGTGTCAATTAAAGCAACAAATCCTGACCAAACCAAGTAGATGTCCAAAGGTTGGGGTTTTACCTCTCTACAAACCCCCTCTCTCACTGGCCGTATTCCTGATACACAGCTTCAGCATTCCATACCGGCCTCATCACTTTACCTTACTCCACTCACGAGTGCAAGAATCTCCTGTCAGTGGCTATCGATGAACAGGCCATAGACACTCTGTTGCAGGCCAAACTAGACCAAGGGTTCATCATCGGCCCCTTCTCACAGTCACCTTTTCAGACCTGGAGAGTCAGCCCTATTGGGCTTGTAAAGGGCAAGGTCTCTAATAAACTTTGCTTAGTGTACGATTTGTCTGCGCCTCATTCTTCTCACATCCCAAGTCTGAATTTCCTCATTCCTTCGGAGGATTTCTCCATGAAGTATGCGTCGGTTGACTTGGCTATCCAGGCCATTATTAAAATAGGTACCGGTGCATGGCTGTTTAAAGCAGACATTTCAGAGGTATTTAAACTCTTGCCTATCGAACCTTTGACCTGGCAATGGCACGGCATCAAATGGAGGGATTCTTATTACTTTTCCACTAAGTTAACCTTCGGCTTCAAAAGTAGCCTGTGGCTGTTCGATATCTTCGCCCAGTCTCTTACATGGATCCTATCGTACCAGGCCCAGTGTCAGATGGTCATTCATTACCTTGATGACTTTATGCTCTTCGAACAGCCAGGCATACCCCCGGTAGATCTGGACAGATTAAGAGTGGTGTTTAGCAACCTCAGCATGCCCATAGCCGAACATAAAGTGGAAGGCCTGGCACATTCTATCACCTTCCTAGGCATCACTCTGGACACGTGTACCATGCAGGCCAACCTGCCTCCCAACAAACTAGCCCAAATCAGGTCAGTCATTCACAACATTACCCTTTCACAAGTGTGTACTAAGAGACAGCTGCAATCCTTGTTAGGGATGATCAATTTTGCCATGAGGATTATCCCTCAGAGGTGGTCTTTCATTTCACGTCTCTTGGTTTTCCTCTCTCAGGTACAAGACCCTGATCAAATCCTCAAACTAGACCCAGCAGCAATAGAGGACTTAACAATGTGGGACGAGTTCCTCACAAACTGGAAAGGCATATAAAACCTGGAGCCGACCCAATGACTACTCCTATCCCACCTTGGTCACATCTAGAGATGGATTAAAGCCACATCTTTTCAATGCAACCCAGCTCATTAACCTTTCCTTGTCCCACAACACACTGAAGGACTATAGCACTGCTTGGAATGCCTACTGCAGGTTTCTAGCCTCATGCCCCGGAACAACAACAGGTGACATTAAGCACGCCCTGGCTTTCATATCGTATTGCCACACGCAGCCCCTGGAAAATCTTTGTTCATGGCCCATACAGTCAGATCCATCCTACGAGGCATCCAGAAGCATCAGCCCATAGCCAACAGCAAACTCTTGCCCATCACAAGTGCCATCTCTAGGGACATCTCTAAAATCCTTGCGCATTCCTTGTTCAGGGTTCTGCCCAGCCTGGTCATCCAAGTGGCCATCTACCTGGCCTTATACGGCTTTCTGCGACCTAGTAAATTCACCTTTAGTGACGCCGTTAGCCAGATACTATATAGACACCACCTGACTTGCTTTCTAAACTGCTACGTTCTTCATCTCGTAGACTCCAAAACTCTACAATTCGGACCCGGGGTCGACATCAACCTCTTTCAGACCAACGACGGCTGGTGCCCAGTAACAGTACTCGACCGGTTACTGTCTCACCTGCCCAGCCAATCAGACTCTAGCCCGTTGTTACCTTTCCTGTCCAGCCCCCTGAGTGGCAACCAATTCATTAGGCACATTAGAATCCTACTGGTTAACCTAGGCCTTGACCGCCTGCTTAAATTTGCCTGCTTCGCTCGATACATTCCAAACCCTCAGGTAGAAATGACACAAGCCTTTACGAAGCTTGCTCAATGATAACACAGGATCAATAAAGAACCACTTCCCTATCTGAGTATTTTTACCCCCTTTTCTTGGCATACCTACCAGCCAAACAAGGCACACCTCAGGTCTATGTTATGTTGTAAGTCTTGTTTCATGCTTATGTGCTTCATATTTGTCGAAGGGCTTTGACCATAGATAACAAAGTCAGTATGGTGGCCTGAATTTATGAGAGGAGTCCGGGGGGCATTTAAGCAGACCACTCGTCTGTGGTCTTTGTCGGTTCCAGTGTGCGATACCCTCCCTCTCATTCCCCTTTTGCAGGACACTTCTCTGCACATTCCTCTCCACAATCTTCCATTAATTATCTTGGGTATGCCCCCTTTTCTTGGCATACCAACCAGCCGACCAAGGCAGCCCTCTGGTCTATGTTATATTGTATGTCTTGTCGCGTGTTTATGTGATTCATATTTGTCTCGGTCTAAGGGTTTCGACTATATATATATATATATATATATATATATATACAGGCGGTCCCCCAGTTACAAACATCTGACTTACAAATGACTCCTACTTACAAACAGAGGAAGACAACAGGAAGTGAGAAGAAATCTACCGCTATGAAGGGAATTCACTCCTGTAAGAGTTATCACGGGAAAAGGGTGTCTCCACTGAAGCTTTATCACCAATCCTTGTTTCCACATCAACTCAAAATTTCAAAATTCAATTTTCATAAGGACAGAAAGTGAGGAAAAATATTCTAAACAGAAACACAAACAGCAAAACAAGCCTTACAGGGGTGGCAACCCTTCCCTATGCTATCAAAAAAATAATTAAAAATTATTATTTTGGCTTGAGCTACACTTAAAAAATGTACCTATTCTGACTTACAAACAAATTCAACTTAAGAACAAACCTACAGACCCTATCTTGTTTGTAACCTGGGGACCGTCTGTATATATATTCGGAAGAAAAGAAAAACAATGAAGATATGCATGCAACAACACTACAACCAATTGGTTGAATATAACATTGCAATTTAGTTCATTGTTTGGAGCAATTTATCTCCATAAAAGATCAATTTTCTAACAATCAATGAAGGCTTATTGTTTGCCCACATGACATATAATATATCATAATCTCAATACTGACAAAATGTGCACCATCAAGAGAGCGCAAATCTGGTTGAATGAAAAGGTACATGGCATTCTGTTATTTATCATGATTCATGATCATTTCTGGTCTTGGAAATATATGAATAATATGTGTTGTGTTATTATGTAATTGATGATGTCTTAAGAGGAAACAAAAAAGATGTTGAATATTCATGTAAAGACTTACCTTCAACCTCGTGTAATGGATTTGAATTTTCTTTCATAATTTCTGTGCAGTCTTATATTAAAATAAATGCTTGTGACTGAATTGCTAAGTCACTGTATATTTCTATAAAGAAATGGCATGCAGAGTCTATCTTATATCGTGTATTTACACCATTAGAATGGTTTTGGCACTTTTGCATGCTTTCTAACCATATTTGCATTTTACATAGTTTTCAGAATAAAGAACATGGCAATGCAAACAAGTAAAGGAGATAAGACATGTGTGAGGCACAGATAACTCCTAAGCAAGAAGGTGCATGCAGCAATGAGTTATGCTTTAATGTGGATGGATCTCATTGTTCTTTGTTGATTACAGCCTCTGAAGTCTGACAAACTTTAGAAATGTGTTCATATCTAAGATGTTAAATAATTTTAGGAAGTGCATATAATAATTAATCAGAAATGGTACTGTGCTGTATTTAAATGTGCCTTGTGTATAAATCAATATTTATAATTCCATAGTTCCTATACAATTGCTTGTATATAACAGTGAATGCAAAACCATTTCGATTTTACGTGCGAATGTAGTTTTAGTGAAATTTTAGCGTGTCTCCACAACCACTCCCGTGTCTCAGACACTCTGTGTAGAAATCTTCTCTCCTCATATATACGTGGTTTCGTGGCTTTGTGAAATACCTTACTTGAAATAGTAAAATACCAGTGATAATACTAAAAAATATCATTACACTAAAATTACCAAAACGTAAGTGACAATATATGTTCGTTAACATATCCTTGATACCTTAATATTTATAACTAAATATGTGTTCCGTGTAAATTTATGTCGTGTCATGGTAAAGA
>BLSH010349343.1:220389-268349 GCA_018402905.1 Glandirana rugosa | reverse complement strand
TAATGTGGTTTCAATGGTTTTGTATTCACCGTTGTGCACAAACAATTGTATAGTAACTATGAAATTATAAATATTTATTTATACACAAGGCACATTTAAATACAGAGCAGTACCATTTCTGATTAATTATTGTGTGTGTGGAGCTGTGAACAGTGGTTATTGTAGCAGTTGCATCTGATTTATTGTGCCAGATGCATACTACTACCCCTATTTTCATTTTCATTTTTATATGAGGTTAATTGATTATCGTTGTGGATAGACACTATTAATTGTTTGCACTTTATTCACTTCATACATCAATATTGGTAGTGGGGTGGGGCACCTACAATATTCTAGTGCATATAATAACACTATGTAAAAAAATAAAATATGTAAATCAAACAAAATAAAACATGAAACAATAGTTTGATCCCTATGTGCAATCTTGACTAATCATTAAATTTACAATGCGTATAATAATGTAATAAATCCGTCCATGTGTGTTACTCAGTAGTCAAGGTGGAATCTTACTTCTTACTGGAATGGAGCTCATCACATCAGAATGAGCACCTGCTTAAAGGGAAGTGTACTGATGTTTCTTCAAGCCATATTGGTTGCGTGTCATCACTTGGATCTCATCAGAGGTGTAGATTGGGAGATAACTTCAAGTTACAATCTAAAATGGATTGTTATCCCTTAATTACTTTGAGAGATAAATTAGGCTAAAGTCCAAGATGGAGTATTAACCTTCTTTGCCTGAATAGAAAGATTAGGCTTTTTAAAGCTAAGAATGGAGTATTGCCCCTTTTAGTTTGAGCAGAAAGATCAGGCTACTTGAACTCCAAAATGGAGTTTTAAACCTTCATTTGGACAGTAAGATCAAGCTATTTAAAATCCATGTTGTGTCCCACCTGTGATGTTATTCTCTGCTATTGCTATATATTGTATTTGGGTTACTAATATCCTCATTAGGGATGGGCCGAACACCCCCCGGTTCGGTTCGCACTAGAACATGCGAACAGGCAAATAATTTGTGTTAACATTGTGTGATACAAGTCTATGGGACCTCAACATGAAAAATCAAAAGTGCTCATTTTAAAGGTTCCCCGCTCTGTCAGTGGGCATTTAAGAGATCTACTGATCTCTGTCACTGGGATCAGTTAGATCTCTTATGCACATGGTAGCCCAGCCCCCTCACAGTTAGAACACACCTAGGGAACACAGTTAACCCTTAGATCTCCCCCCTGCAGGTTAACACCTTCACTGACAATGACATTTACACAGTAATCAGTGGATATTTAAATTTCTGATCACTGTATAAATGTCATTGGTCCCAAAAACGTGTCAAAAATGTCCGACATGTCCACCCAAATATCAAAGTCCTGATAAAAATCGCAGATCGCCACCATTACTAGTAAAAAAAAAATGTAAAAACGCCAGAAATGAATTATCATGGTTTGTAAAGGTGGCAACTTTTGTGCAAACCAATCAATAAACGCAGATTGCGATTTTTTTTTTTACCAAAAATATGAGGAATAATATAAATCGGCCAAAACCGATGAATACATTTGTTTTTTTATATATTCTTTTGGATAAGTAAGAAATATTGTTTTTTTTTTTTGCAAAATTGTCGCTCTTTTTTTGTTTATAGTGGTGATCAGAAATGACGCAGAGGTGATCAAATACCACCAAAAGAAAGTTCTATTTGTGGGGAAAAAAGGACGCAAATTTTGTTTGGGTACAACGTTGCACGACCGCGCAATTATCAGTTAAAGCGATGCAGTGCTGAATCACAAAAAGTGTTCTGGTCCTACAGTGGGAAATCCTTCCGGGGGGGGGGGGGGGAAGCGGTTAAAACTAAGAATGGAGTATTGCCCCTTTTAGTTTGGACAGAAAGATCAGGCTACGTGAACTCCAAAATGGAGTTTTAAACCTTCATTTGGATAGTAAGATCAAGCTATTTAAAATCCATGTTGTATCCCACCTGTGGTGGTATCCTCTGCTATTGCTATATATTGTATTTGGGTTACTAATATCCTCATTAGGGATGGGCCGAACACCCCCCGGTTTGGTTCGCACCAGAAGATGCGAACAAGCAAAAAATGTGTGCAAACATTCAAACACCGTTAAAGTCTATGGGACCCGAACATGAAAAATCTAAATTGTTCATTTTAAAGGTTAATATGCAAGTTATTGCCATAAAAAGTGTATGGGGACCCGGGTCCTGCCCTAGGGGACATGTATCAATGCAAAAAAAAGTTTTTAATTTGATCGCTTTTTCAGGAGCGGGGATTTTAATAATGCTTAAAGTGAAACAATAAAAATGAAATATTCCATTAAATATCGTGCCTGGGGGGGTCCCTTGGTCTGCCTGTAAAAGGGCGCACCTCTGTGATGTTTAGAACATAGCCAGAGCAAAATGACATTTCCAAAGGAAAAATTGTCATTTATTATTGCGGCTGTAATGTATTGCCGGCTCCCGGCAATATACAGATAAAACATTGAAAAATTTGAGTGGGGTTCCCCCCAGTCCAAAACAGGCCCTTCGGGTCTAGTTTGGATTTTAAGGGGAACCTCGTGGCAAAATAGAAAAAAAATGATGTGGGTCCCCCCTAAAATCCAAACCAGACCCTTATCTGAGTATGCAACCTGGCTGGCCAGGGTGGGGGGCAAGCGAGCGCCCTCCCTTCCTAAATCATACCAGGCTACATGCCCTCAACATGGGGAGTATGGGTGCTTTGGGGCAGGGGGGGCTCTGCGCCTCCACCCCAAAGCATCTTGTCCCCATGTTGATGGGGCAAGAGCCTCTTCACCACAACCCTGGACTGTGGTTGTGGGGGTGTGCGGGCAGGGAGGCTTATTGGAATCTGGAAGCCCCCATTAATAAGGGGGCCCCCAAATCCCGACCCCCCATGTGAATTAGTATCAGGTACATCATACCCCCATTAATTCACCAAAAGTGTCAAAAAAGAAAAAAACACAGGAGACAATTAGGGAAAAGTCCTTTATTTAAAAATAAAAATAAGTGTCCTTCCATTGTAATCCATTGTCAATCACGACGAGAGACGGACCTGAAAAAAAAAAGCCCCAACAGCTCCTCCTCCATGGGAGGCTCCCGCCGACTGAGCTCTCTTTGCTTTGACGTTTTATTTATAGTGCAGGGCAGGGCCACCCAGTGACGTAATTGAGCGACCCGCCCCTCTGATATCATATGACGTCAGAAGGGGGCGGGGTCACTCGTACGTCACCCAGTGGCCCCGCCCTGCACTATAAATAAAACGTCAAAACAAAGCCAGCACAGATGGCGGCAGCCCTCACATGGAGGAGGAGCTGTTTGTCCCATCTGCACGCAATGCATTATGGGGCACTCCGCGGTGGGGAAGTCGCTGCGAATGCCCCATAATGTTCTAATTTCATCAAACGGGTGAACACCCGATGTTCGAACCGCGGGCCCATCCCTAGTCTTCATCTATGCTGACATCTAGTATTGGATTAATATCTTAGCAGCTTGTTTATGCAGCATTTTCTATTGTTCCTTGTGTGTTCCTCTCCTGTTTAGTGCTACATGATACAGACTCAATAGTCCCTCCCTGTTTTTTTACATGGTCCCTCAGTTACAGTTAGCTTCTAGTCCTCACAGCTGACACTAGGCTAGGAACATTATTGTCTTTTTACACTTCAGTAGAATGAAAAAACATCCTCTGTACTGTAAACTGAAAAGCAAAATTTGGTTGTATATAAGATCTGTGTCTAATTTGAGAGTTTAGCCGTTTGTGGATTGTGCTGAATCATCAGGTGACCATATTGTTCTAGCATCTATGGAGGTACGCCAATGCATAAAGCAACATTTGAAATAGTTAACACTTCAATGTGCAGCACAAAAAAAAAAAAAAAGTCAATTGTAACCGTCAAGTGCAAAGTCAGATTTTATCTGGTCAAGGTACATCTGAATGTGCCCAACGTGCTAGAAAACACAGTATGCAATGATCCAACCCTATGGAACTCCTTACCCCAACCTGTCCGAGTATCTCCAACTCTGCTAGCTTTTAGACGATCCCTGAAAACCCTTCTCTTCAGAGAAGCTTATTCTACCCACACCTAACAAATGTATTCTCATTTTCTCCATCAGCTCATCCCCCACAGTTATTACCTTTTGTTTCACTTGACCCTCCCTTCTAGAATGTAAGCTCTAACGAGCAGGGCCCTCTGATTCCTCCTGTATTGTATTGTAGCTGTACTGTCTGCCCTCCTATTGTAAAGCGCTGCGCAAACTGTTGGCACTATATAAATCCTGTATAAAAATAATAATCAATATGCACTATATGTATTTACTTCTGATCATAACACTCATGAATCATAAGGTCAT
Organism: Glandirana rugosa; assembly: GCA_018402905.1. Lineage (NCBI taxonomy): Eukaryota > Metazoa > Chordata > Amphibia > Anura > Ranidae > Glandirana > Glandirana rugosa. The sequence continues at coordinate 264,004 of BLSH010349343.1, read as the reverse complement.
TAGTTGTGGAAATGTTCCTAAATACATAAATATAATAATACACATTCAAGTCTGTCAATTATGATGTATTATTATTGTGCAATTATAATTATTGTGTAATTATATTCCAGCCAAAAGGGGAACATAATAGTAGTAAACAATAGCTTTAAATAATAATCTAAGTAGATAATAAAAATGCCCAGTCTATAAAAGCCTGGGTATCACATACTCAGCTTCCCACTGTAAATGACATACATAATCCTGGATGCAATGCATTTGCATGGATATTCAATCACACATATGAAGAATAAACAACTGGTGTTCGCAGCACCACAAGGCATGCATGCCCCAATGTGTACTTCACAGGACGGAGAGATAGATGTTTGGGCACACTCCATGGGCATACATTGCTACAAGAAAGCATACCCTTACATGCATTGGTCATCCTGTGTGTCACAGGGTGCCCCCCCCCCCACCTGCACATGTGCAGTATGAAAAGAATCCATTCCTGAGTTCACCAACGTAAGAAGTGGCTCCTATTGGTACAGATCATAGTAAACATGGTGTCTCATGATTTGGGCTATGGGGCTGGCATAACATGTGGCTGTAATGGGCAAAACAGAAAAAGAAAGTAGCCCATCATGTAGTGTGGAACACGTTTTTTAAAACTTTTATTAAAAACTGTTGAAAAGGTAAGGGTAAGCATTGGCCACATTGCTCCTAGGATTACAAAATGCAACATTTGTAACACCAATATCCTAGATTGAGTAGGCATATGGAATCACTATAGTGAGTTGGCAATGGTATTGAGAAAGTGACAGTAATAAACTCAAAGCAAAGAGAAGCAAAGAAATATTTAAGTAGTATATAATCGTGTGCAGAAGACCTATGAGGAAATTCAAAATATTTTAATATGCTGCATGTTGGAGGCCAGCAACCTGTAGATAGCAATCTACCGGTCTGCGCTTGCTAACCCGCCATTCCAGAGCATCAAACAGAGTGCAATGCATAGGGACTGCTTGTAAAGTTGGAGCTGTAGTAGGGAACAAGAGCTGCATAAGCTGATGACTCCTCTGTAGTGCTGGCTCCTGTCCCATGTGGAGTGATACCAACTGCACTCCACCTCTTATCCCGTCTAGCGATCTCCAGAGTGGTGCCAGCAGCAGGAAAGAAGAGATCTTCAGGTCAGTGTGAAGCAATACACTGGGCACAATAGTATAGGGCTGCTTTCACACTGATGCTCTGCTGTTTACCCACACCACATGTGCAGGGCAGTGTACCTGCAGCTTTCCTGCACTTAGCCATAGACACTTCTATTATATCCTGCAGGTTTGTGCACTTTCTGAAAAAATTTGTTTTTTTATATATTTTTTTTTTGGATACGTATTTTAGGAAAAAGTAAGAAATCATTTTTTTTATAAAATTGACACTCTTTTTTTTGTTTTTAGCGGTGGTGACGCAGAGGTGATCAAATACCACCAAAAGAAAGCTCTATTTGTGGGAAAAAAGGGCGCAAATTTAGTTTGGGTACAACATAGCACGATCGCACAATTGTCAGTTAAAGCGACGCAGTGCCGAATCGCAAAAAGTGCTCTGGTCCTAAAGTGGGAAATCCTTCCGGGTGGTTAATGTGCTGCAAAAATATACCTAAAGTAACTTTGTCTTCTTTCCATATAATAAATTCATCTAATTCAAATGTTTCCAAGTAAATAAACGAATAGAGTATTGAGTGATACACAATAGTTAATTTTATTTTTATAAAAATAAGTCAGCTATAAAATTTGCAGCTTTATAATAATTTAAAAAGAAGGTCCGGAAGCCAAAAAGAATGCATGGAAAAACAATTGAAGTCTCAGAATAAAAATATAGTTCTTAAAATCTTGTATATTCCCGTGTAAATGTAGTAGATCGCAGTCAATGTTTGCATTGTGGCAAATGCTTGGTAAATCTCTCCACAGTATTTCAATAATGGTTTCTACTGAGACTTGATACATGATGATTGAAAGGTGCAATTATGCAATAAATTATGCAATTATCTTCATTAGATGAAGCGTATATTGGAGGAAAAGTACCAGCAGTGATGTGCTATTACCTAGATTGTATCAAATAATGCCTGCAAGATTAATTTTGCATTTACTAGATCACACCACTACCAGTTATGTCAACCAAATTGAATGAATCAGCAATGCTGATTTTTAACTGGAATGTGCAGTGGTTCTATACATAGGGGTTGATTTACAAAAACTGGAGAGTGCAAAATCTGGTGCAGCTGTGCATGGTAGCCAATCAGCTTCCAACTTCAGCTTGTTCAATTAAGCGTTGACAAAAAAAAAAATGGAAGCTGATTGGTTTCTGTACCAGATTTTGCACTCTCCAGGTGCCATTATTATTGTTAAAAATGAAATAATTTATAAACAAATATATTTTTATCTAAGGTAAATATGAAATATTGCATAATAATATTTAATATTCTCATTTTGAGCTAGCAGGTGGTGCTCTAGGCCCCTTTATGGGTTTCCTGTTCGTTTGTTCATTTACACACACACACAAATGAATGAATCATTGTAGCAAACGATATAAAGCTTAATAGTTTGAAACATAATTTCCAAAAAAAAAAACCTCAAACTATTGTAGCTTCCCTTAAAATAGTTACTGGCTTTAGTTCGATAATTCATTTTTTCTTTTAGTAGATAAAGCCATACATTTCATAAAAATGCTTCCATTTTATATAAACACAGAAAAGAGATACCCACTGTAAATGTGTCTACCATTACTAGACATATGTACAATCCCTCTACAAATGATGACTAAAGCCTTGTTATTTTTTTTCTTTAAAAATAACAAACATGTTATACTTACCTGCTCAGTGAAATGGTTTAGCATAGAGCAGCCCAGATCCTCCTCCTTTCTGTTGAGTTCCCCCACAGCAAGCAGCTTGCTATGGGGGAACCCGAGCCAAGCCGTAGCGCTGTGTGTCCATTCAGACGTGGAGCTGTGGTTCGGCCCTTCCCCCTCCCTGTCCTGATTGGCTAACTGACTTTGCTTGACAACAGCGGGAGCCAATGGCGCCGCTCTTGTGTCCCAGCCAATCAGGAGGGAGAGTCCTAGGTGGGCGAGGCACTCATGCACATCGCTGGATAGAGATGGGGCTCAGGTAAGTATTAGTGGTGGTTCACAGAAGAAAAAACTTCTGCCTTTACAACCACTTTAAGATGAAGTTTATTAAGTTTCACAAAATGTAGCAAAACATACAAACAATAAACTATTACATATATGTTACCAATGGTAACCCATAACAGAGCGGAATTTACATTAAGACCCCTTTCACACTGAGGCGGTTTTCAGGTGCTTTAGCACTAAAAATAGCACCTGTAAAGTGCCTGAAAACTGCCTCCTCTGTAGCCCCAGTGTGAAAGCCCTAGTGCTTTCACACTGGGGTGGTGCGCTTGCAGGATGGGAAAAAAAGTCCTGCAAGCAGTGGTGCGGGAGTGGTGTATACAGTGCTCCTCCACGGCCCCTGCCATTGGAATGAATAGCCAGCGCTTTTGAAGCACCTGAAAGGCACTTGGAAAGCGAAGCAACGCAGGCACTATTAACCCTTTTTTAACCCCTTCTGGGGGGATAAAAGCACCTAGCTAGCATCGCAAAACAGACGCTATAACAGCTTTAAAGCGCCACTAAAACTAGTGACGCTTTACCGCTAACGGACCAGCCACCCGAGTGTGAAAGGGCTCTTATGGATTTTACATTACAGGGGTAGAAGATACATTACATGCATCTACGTCAGTGACCTCAAACCAATATGTGCATATTCCACTACAGGAACACATGAAAAAGCCTGCTTCAGCTTCACAGGCCTTGAAACACAAAGCATCAGACCAAAGTTTCATTTTATAGAGTCTGACTGGTGTAAAGGGATATGGTAAAACACTTTCAGTTCCATCACCCTGTCTCTTGATGAAATTATAATATGCAAGTCTCCTCAAATTCAGACTAACTTTCCTCCTCATCAAAGCATATACTTTCTCTCTTTAGCCATGTGCTAGTTAAGTAGCTTAATTAAGAGGAGTGCCACCTAGTATTCAGGTATTAAAGCAATTATTTTAGTAAATATAAACTGCTAAAAACCTTTTCACATCAGCAGTATATAGCAGTTTTGTGACTTCTGTCAGTGTCCGGCCAAGCACTGGTTAAAGCTTGTATGAGGAGTGTTCATTCTCCTCTGACTGTCCTAAGAGGCTGCATGACCCCTGACCCTCTGTCTGGACAGTGCTGATTGGCCCTGTGCTGATCACATGCACCCTCCCAAAAAAAACTCTCTAGCAATATACACAACTGAGCATGTGCAGAGAGCAAGGCTCTGTACTATCAGCAGATGAATTGGGGACTTCCACAGTGGGTATAACAAGCATGCTTTACTGCATATACAGACTAATTTTACTGTTGTGGGTTTAGTAACACTTTAATTTCTTGCAATCGTTTTCCAAATCAGTGGGGGAACATTACTTTTCTGACTTCAAACTGTGCACTATTTGCATGCCTTGATTGTATGTAGTTACGGTAGGATCTAAAGGGGGCTCTATAGTCCTCTTGTGTGTAATGGAAGATTTTAAAATTTCAATCTATGAACAGCTGATGTATGCATTTAATATAGAGGGTGGAATGTTATATGGGGGATAGATGTCAACTCTGGAAGGGCAGTATTTCACCAAATATGGTTTTCAGGCACAACAGGAAACATCCTAACGATATTGGAAAATATGTTTAAAGAGGTTCTGATTATTGTAGAACCAATGCCAGAAGGTGCACTTTTCTTATATACTAGTTATCTAAAGTGTCATAAAATGATGTCATAGAGGACATTTCCACTCACTGGAACAAGCCAGTGTCTAAAATCAACCAGATGTGTTGCCAGGTAATACAACTGTTAATTGAGTACTGTGACTACAGCCAGTGTAGGGGGAAGTTGCAAGGTCTCTAATGACACCTTGGGCCAAATGGTTGATATTGCAAACAATTGTTGTACAATAATGCATATTAGTATTTGCTTGTTTGGAGTGCTGACCTGTCATGGGGGAAAACAATAAATTGATGTAGAAAATCCGTCCCAGATGATTCTCCCCCCAGCAATGTCAGCGATCAGGGAAGTGCAAATAAATATCCTGACTTTAAATAATGAAAAGCATCTTAAGTATAGGAATATATTTAATTTACTAGAATTAGTATCTACATACATAATTAGATTAATGCATTTTTCGATAGATAGATCGATAGATAGATAGATAGATAGATAGATAGATAGATAGATAGATAGATAGATAGATAAACAATCAAAATGATAAGGACAACTTACCATCTCTCCTGTTGAGTCTAGCAAAGCCTGCACTATCTGTACTGGAAAGTTCAGATGAACTGCTGAAGGAGGATTGAGGCAGAGAAGACACAAGCTGACCATCACAATCATCTGTGTAGAAAATAACAAATGCATAATTAAGGCACTCTAATATACCTTAGTATGCCTCTAAGTACTGTATACTGTATGTTCATGATTTTACAAAATATGATAAAAATATCTCTAATGTGCCTGTAAATTTGACATAATGCAGACATAATGTAGGCTTACTGCACTTATAACCAGATGGAGTACAACACATTTCTCCTTCAAACCTGTCAAGTTATAATATATCAGCCATTACATCCGGTTAGGTGCCTGCATATGTACTACAAATAAGCACATAATGTATGTAGTAACATTTTGATAACCATGGCTACTGACAAAAAAATTACTCCTGCAAGTTTTTGGATTACTGGCAATAACATGGACATTTTGTTTTAGTATAACTTTAAGAACATTTGTGATTTTAGAACATATTTCAAGTGTACTGGCATGCTGATTGCAATAATAATACAACATTATCCCTTAACTTAAGAAGAAATGTCTTAAAAGGTAACCATAACAGAAAATAATACATCCGGGAATTCTTTCTCGGTAAAAGCCTTTTTCTGTGTGACCCAAGCAAGTTAGCAAAAAATAAACATGCTGAATCCACGATCTTTCCTGCAAATCCTTATTTTCTGGGATTCAAGATTCACAAATAGGTATGCATTAACTGAGATTCAAACAGGATCAGACAAATCCATAGGTTACCATATATTAGTGAAAATGTTTCCAATGTGAAGTGAATTGCTCATATTTTACCATCCAAAGTGAAATAGTAGAACAGGGTCCTACTGCCATACTGACGACACCCACCCTATCATGCCACCATTTGTAGCACACCCTCAAATAACTGATCACAGACTTATGGAACAAGAAGTGAACATTGAAGGTATAAAAACAAAGTAAACTGATTTCCAATAAAAGGCACCAAGATATGCAAGCACAGTTAGGATGGAAGGGTAGAAGGTATGAAGAAGAAACATGTGGTTTGCATACCATGCTGCCTTCTGAACACCTGGCTAATATTGCAGGTTTTGCTTCATTGTGTATGTATTGTAGTTTAGGAGTAGCCTAAACTCCAGGATTTGTGTTATTGGCAGTAATAGCAGGATTGGGAATGGCAGGGGACAACTGCCATGGTCACAGTGTATTTATGTGGAGGAGGGTGCTGCATGGAAAGCTATGCTCCCCCAAGCTTGCTGGCCATCACTGCCCCGGCTGACCTGTACTGTGTCACACCTATGTAATCCCTGCTGACAGAGAACAAGTTTCCCATACAAAGAAAATTCCTGTTCTTGCCAAGCCCACCTTCAGCTATCGACATCATCAGGAGGACTGTAATGAGTTATTGTGGTTGGGGCTGCATTGTTTATGTGTGAGGAGCTGCATCATTTGCATGTTGGAAGGGGAGGGGGTGATATTTTGTATGCATGTGTGAGAAGGGGGAGTCTGCATTGTATGTATATATGAGGGGGCAGGGATATGCATTGTATGTGAGTTCAATTAGGGTGGAGGCAGGGAGCTACATTGTATGTGAGTGTATGGGGGCTTCATTGTGTGTGAGGGGAAGAGGGTAGGTGGCTGCATGGTATATGAGTGTGAGAAGGGGGGCAGATGAGAGCAGCAGCAGAAGAGGTGTTTAGAGGTGAGTGGTGGCTTTATGAAGGGTTACTTTTGGAGAGAAAATATGCTGGTGAGCAGTGGACAAGGTAGTGCTTAGGAGAACAGTGGACAAGGGGGTGCAGGGGCAAATGACGGGCAGGTGATGCAGAGATGCATGCAGCGGAAAGAGGTGCAGGGGGCATAAGTGAGTGGTGGATAGTAATTAGGGGAGGTCTGCTTTTGGAATGAGAACTTTACTGCAGGGGAAATTCTTAGTTTAGGTGAGTTTGCTTGAGGGAAGGAGGAATCCTTTGTTTACAGAGGGGGGAATTGGGCTTTGCTGGGGGATATTCTTCTGAATGCCAACACTCTGTGCTGTTTTAAGCACAGTAGGTGGTACAGCAGTCAGGGAGATGTGGCATATGGCATGGCATACAGAGTGATTTTGTAACACACTGTGGTTGATTTACTAAAACTGGATAATGCAAAATCTGGTGCAGCTGTGAATGGTAGACTATCAGCTGCTAACATGAACTTGTATTATTAAAGTGTTACTAAACCCAGGAGCCTGCATTCACTAAATCTGGTCTCCCACATTACACAGAACATGGAAATGCAACTATTTTAGTAAATATGAACTGCTAAATACCTTTTCTCATTAGCAGTATATAACATTCTTGTGACTTCTCTCAGTGTCAGGTTAAAGCTTGTAGGGGGAGTTTTCATTCTCCTCTGACTGTCCTATGAGGATGCAGGACCCATGACCCTTTGTCTGGGCAGTGCTGATTGGCCCTATGCTGATCACATGCACCCTCCCAAGAAAAAACTCTCTAGCAATACACAGCAAACTAAGCTTGTGCAGAGTGACTCCTAGGCTCTGTACTATCAGCAGATGGATTGGGGACTGTGGAGAAGGGAAAATATCAGAGAAGACAGGATCAAACAGCCTTTTTATACAATGTGCAGGATTAACCCCACAGTGAGTACAACAAGCATGCTTTGCTGAATATACAGACTGATTTTACTATGTACTCTGTGATATAAGGTACTCACACCTTAAAGTTGCTTCATACTCATGGATGCTGCACATTGGACATTATACACCCCTATTCCCCACACTTTATATGTAAGTAGTAACTATATATACCTGACCAAAGCGGTCATTGTTTCAGCAGTTGCAGGTTGTTAGGTTGCTAAGTAGTCCCTGACTATTTTAATGAGGTTCTTTTTTAACATTTAGACAAATTGTTAATTCTCTGGTTATATTCTTTGTGCAGAAAAGAATATGTAAAAAAGAGTCTCTGTTTTGGAATATGTTCGTACAGAAGGTGTATACTGTGAAACTTTTGTTTGTATCACTGTAATTAAAAGACCCTATCAGCAGATTAGGCTCTTTTATTTGGATGCTTCTATTAAAACAAGCATAACAGATGCATGTGTGCTATTGTTTAAGTTGCTTGCTCTTCCTTTATTTTTAAGCTGTGCAAAAATGGATAGAAATGTGCAGCTTCTAGGAGTTCCTAATATCTTCCAGCTTCAATCACACCTGTCAATTGGCATATCTTCTTATGTACAGCTTTTGAGAGACTCCCTGCAAAGTTGCACACTGATAATTATAAAGCATAGGCCTCTTTAACTACTTGCTTACTGGGCACTTCAACCCCCTTCCTGCCCAAGCCAATTTTCAGCTCTCAGCGATGTCACACTTTGAATGACAATTGCGCGGTCATCCAACACTGTACCCATATTAAATTTTTATAATTTTTTCCCCACAAATAGAGCTTTCTTTTGGTGGTATTTATTCACTGCTGGGTTTTTTATTTTTTGCTAAAAATCAAAAAAAGTCCAAAATTTTTGAAAAAAACCCCCCAAAAACCAGTTTTATAGTTTGTTATAAAATTTTGCTTAATTTTTCTCCTTCATTGATGTGTGCTGATGAGGCTGCACTGATGGGCACTGATAGGCTGCACTGATAGGCTGCATTGATGGGCACTGATAAGGCAGCACTGATGGACACTGATAGGTGGCACTGGTGGGCACTGATAAGGTGGCACTGGTGGGCACTGATGGGTGGCACCGATGGGCACTAATAGGTGGCACTGAGAGGTGGCACTGATGGGCAGCACTGAAAGGCATTAATAGGTGGAACTGAACAGTTTCATATTTACAGAATCATTCAAATGCACCTTTCATTAAATAAGATAGTATTACATATAATTGCTTCATGAGTAATTTTGTCATCTAATGCATAAAACATTAATTGTCCATTTTAGTCTGCAGCTAGCTATTATTTGCTAAATTACCAAAAATATTGATGCTTCTCTTTTTTTTTTTGCTTGGCAACAAATGGGTTTCTTAAAGCCTCGTACACATAGTGTGATTGTTGTACAACCGCGCGTCCCACTTTTCCCAAAATCGTCTGTCCGTGATTTTGTCTAGCGTACTGACGGGAGTAAAGTTATCATGCGACAAATGCGAACGTAGTTCAGTTTTCGTGCGTCACACTTTGGGCCCCTTCCGCTAATTTCGTGTTTACGTGACCGAACACTTCTGGCTCGTTCCTGGGTTCTGAACATGAGTGTTTGTACTTACAACTTTTGTTTGTCCAACTTCTGTACAGACAAGCCCAAAATTGGATGACACCTCGTTGGCAGACAAAAAAATTTCATTCTGCTCATACAACTTTTGTTGGATGATAATTCAAAATTGGCTGTCGAATGGAGCATACTAACGGTCAGATTATTGTACGACAGGCTGTCGTATGACAATTTTAGGCCGATAATTGTACCATGTGTATGGGCCTTTACACTGTCTGCAGAATTTCCCCAACTACACCAATCTCCTGCTCACTTGTTTAGACCACTGCTTTTCCTAACAGTTTTCTTCTCTTATTACAACACTTTAAGTGATCATGGATTAAAGCAGGCATGCTCTGCCACTCAGAAAGGAAAAGGCTGCTAGATATAATTGACATTGAAAGGATTTTGTCTTTCAACAAAACAAGTTTCACGTTAAAGCTTCCCACCATCCAATGGAATATCCTAGTAGCAAGTAGAGACATGTTCTATTGGATAGTAGGTTGTCAGGAATATGTGCTAGAATTCTAAAGTCAGAGGACAGACGAGGATTGGAATGCTACGAAATGTAGGTAAACCTCAGCTGAACCAAAAACAATAAAGGCAAGATTTGAAATATAGACAGGCATCATGAGGTGCTTGCATGTAAGTGCTAGTATTAGTTGGAAAACGTTTGACCTATGATAGGTTGTTTTGTAATGTAAATCACTCATTAATTTACTAATTGCAATGTGTAACTGTTATAGCATGTACTCCAACAGAATGCTCAGTAAAATTAAAAGCCACTGTTTTCATGTGGTCCCTTCATACACCTCTGCCCTCCTCTGTAAATAATTGGCAGACATATTCAACAGTAAAAAATAAATGAGATTAAGCTTATGGCTGGACAACGGAAAAAAAAAAATCTAAAGGAAAAGTAGCCTGCACACTATAAGATATTCAACATACTAGACATCAAACATAGAAACATGTGCTGTGCTAATCCAAGTAAACTAATAGTGCAAATACAAAGAACAGCTGCTACATAGTAAATATAAACTTTTATATCAGATTCACTTTATTGGGAGTACCTGACTCTTGTTTCTTCACTCTTTATACTTGTAATATTTTCAGGGGATTCTTAAAAAAAATTGGCTGATATAAGCCAAAGCATTTGTAACTACTATGTGCATTATGACCTTTTTGTTGGGGGGGTCATGTTTCTCTGGTAAGTCATGTGAAACACGGTGGTGGAGAGTCTATGTGATGAGCACATGTATTGTTTGTGTGTGACTATGTAGCAGCTCACTGATTTATTTTTTTTGTATTTGCACTATATTAGTTTACTTGGTTTAGAACACCATCCGTTTCAATAGTTCTTATGGTTATTTAGAGTTTGCAAGACCAATCATGGTTGTTCTGCAATATCAGGTTTCACTATCAGGTGGTGCTGCAGGTGAAAGTGCAAATTACAGACCCCAGACTTGATACCTTTCTCAAAGGTCATTGGAAATTTCTGAATGGTCATTTGGAAAATAAATGGTGGAAAGTCGGTATATATTGTCACCTCTGTCTGCTGAGAGTCTAGGTAACTGAACTTCAATGAAATGACATTTATCAGAAACTGATTGGTAAAGTTTTGGATGATATTTGTGCAGTAGATATTTCACAGCTGCCTGTGTTATTTCATCTTCAGTGAATCTACACCTCTTTCTTATTCCCAGTTCGCTTGTCCCAGCCATTTCTTACAGTCTACCTGTCTTGGTTTTCTATTGAGATTTCTTTGATGAACAATCTGCTGTATAACAAGGTTGTTATGTCTTAAAATGTATATAGTGACATCTGTCATTCCTGATAGAACTCAAATGCAAGATGTAAAGATCAAGCGGACATAACAGATGTCGACTAGCTCTCTGGGTGTTGTAAGTCAACCTGATTACACTTCATCATGAACTCAAAACATGATCTCATTTTCTACATAAAAATGATAGCTAATGATTCACTGCATGCAACACAGGTGGTTCACAGAGATTAATTTCTTATAAAAAAAATATCCATGGATATGTAGTGAAATGAGTACAGTAATATTATGTTAGAAATATATTTCAATTTTAAAAACCCAAATACATGAATAAATAATTTCTAGATGTTTTTTTTTTTCTAAAATGATTTTCATGCAGAGTATCCAAAATGCTTTAAATACATTTTTATTTCTTTAATATGATTAATGAACAATGACAGAAACCAAATTTGCCACTGGTTGTTTTGTCATTCATCAAGGGGATTGGTGGAGATTTTAAATATTTTATCATGTTTGTCAATGACCTCATCTTTGTTAGCAACTTAAGGTGTGCACAGTTTCATTCAGAATGCCACCATTTGTTTTACTATTATTATTTTTAAATTATTATTATTAATATCAAGATGAACATTATTGGGACTAATCTGTGTGCTCTTTTTTACGTGCTTTCATTTAAATAGGTTGGGCTAATCTTTATGGTCTACTTCTCCACCTTTACTGCATAGCTTTATGACAAAACAATTAAAAACACTATTATTTTCAGTCCTCCTGTCCACCTATGTTCACCATTTTCATTACTTATACTTGTAACTGTGTTCCAATGATTGCTAGGTAGAAATCAAGAATTATATGTTCCCATATTAATCTGGAAAGTTCAATACATGCATTGCAATTCAGTGCTTTAGGTATAGAAAGATACTCTGTGCTAACTATATTTATGTAAGGTAAAGCAAAATGAGACCCAAAAGAAATACACAGCATTTCATGCTTATTTTATTAATGAAAGTTAGAGGTAATCTGTAAATTATCAAAAAAAAAACAGGATAGGTTAATGCTATTCCTTTTTACTATAAACCCAATAAAAAGAGATTAAACAAAAAGCATTTCTCCCAGCTAATTTATACTTTTCACACACAGTTTGAAGATGATTGTAGAATCTACAATCATCTTCAAACTGTGTGTGAAAAGTATAAATTAGCCAGGAGAAGCCATATCACTGTTCTACAATCATCTTCAAACTGTGTGTGAAAACTATAAATTAGCTGGGAGAAGCCATATCACGGTTCTTAGAACAGTGATATGGCTTCTCCCAGCTAATTTATACTTTTCACACACAGTTTGAAGATGATTGTAGAACAGCGATATGGCTTCTCTCGGCTAATTTATACTTTTCACACACAGTTTGAAGATGATTTTAGAACACTGCTATGGCTTCTCCCGCTAATTTATACTTTTCTCACACAGTTTGAAGATGGTCCACATCCAGCTCCATTTTTGATTTTTTTTATGTGATTTTTTTTTTAATTATTTTAAGTAATTTCCCTATCCCCATTTCTTTGTAGGGCACTTGTCCGACCCTTACCCCCATTTTCCTTCCTTTTGCAGACCTCTAGGACTTTCCAGGACTTTGTTACAGCCATTTTTGTGCCTAAACGTTTGGGTCCATATTGATTTCAATGGGGTTCGGGGTCCGGGTCTAAGTTCGGGTCCTGTCCGGACCCGAACCCGGACTTTGTCCCGAAGTTCGGCCGAACCAGCAGAACCCGAACTTCCAGAGGTTTGATCAACTCTACACATTATGCATTGTTCCTTCGGACACTTATTTCTATTCTACACTATATCTGTGACATCTGACTGGTTATGGTGAGCAGCAGCCCCACCTCCCTTAAACTATTTTTGATATATTTTCCCTTTAATTTATAAACCCCTAAACGAATCAGATAGATCAATGACATAATTCCCAGGCTCCACATGAAACTGAGCCAGACACAGTTGCTTGGGCCAATCACATATCGGCTTGCTTCCTGTTGCATAACCTGCGTGTAGAAAGGGTGGAGCGCACCATTGGTTTAATGTCCCAAGATTGTCCACATCACACTGGACACTGGCTCCTCTACTAACGCATTTCACACTGATGCTAATCTCCTTCATACTTGTAGCCACTTTCTGTCTACATGCATGCACTACAGCAATGATTGCATGGTAATTTCTCAGGGAACATTGTCTAATGGCAACAGCAGTGGACCATGCCTGTGTTGAAGTCTCTTGTGGAAGCCAATGTGACAAAGTAAATGCTCAGTTGTATGGCTAGGTACTTTGACAACTAATAATGCTGCATATCTAAAATATCTATGTAGTCTCATTTGTTGCAAAGTACATTATACACTGTATTTATGTTCATAAATCTCCAATGCACAATGCATGCCTATTAACTAACAAGGGGTACTAGAGGTAGATATTTTACATAAAGCATTTAGTGTTTTAGGCATGGTTATACATTACATTTTATTTACAAAGGAAGCATGCATGTTATGTCAGAGCCAACTAGATAAATTGGTTCACATTGGTTCATATCACTTTCCTAAAATTACGATAGCATGGAAGAAATTCACATAATTCTCTATCTAATACTGAGCTGAATCTAGGAATTATGGTGGTTTTATAATACTTTGCAGTAGGAAAGGAATGATAATGTAGGTTTAATGTAACAGGAAACAGAGCAATACAGTATGTAACTTGATAAAACCTGAAGTGCTCAGTTTCACTACAATGGCACAGTACAAGTACATAGCTTGTACTGTGCTAGCGTAAAGGCCACAGTTACACACACTTTTTCAGTCCTGTCTTCATACTGTCACTCAGCTTTCATCTACAAAAACAAAGATTAGGCATGAAAAATTAGATTTAATTTTCTACTACCGTTTTTAATGTTTTACAGCAATTATCATAATTCAACTAATCAAAAATCAAATATATAATAATAGACAATTTTGTGTAGAGCAAAAATGCATGACATTGAATTTAAGATTAGTGATTACTACTACTCGGTCTTTTTCTTCCAACACTTTTCTATGTTTCTATGTTTTCTATGATTAGTGAATTCATATACAAATTAGCTGAATTGTTGAACCAAAGAAATGTAAATTGTTTTTATTGACTGGAAATGATGCATTCAGTGTTGTCCTATATGCAGAAAATCATAAATTCATAAACCATAATTCTCTGATTTCCTGAATTGCATGATTCTTTGCAGATCAAAGAAATCAAATATTTGAATCGTAAATTAGCCAGTCATCAGTGCTTTGGATTTGATTATCTTTGCTCACAAAATTGCCTTCATGTTGTTGTTTTTTTAAGAATAGTCCTTTTTGACCTAGACTAAACCATCAATTGCTCTATCGACCTAGAATCCGTGGGCTATTTAATCCCGTCCTTATGCACACCCTATCTATCTGAGACTCCATCAAATATTTGGCAAGCTTAATATCCCATCACTTTCTACTCCTTCAGCTGTTTGATTGCCACCTGTTCCCTCTTGACATGACTAATAAAAATGCATTCGGTTGGTGGATCTCGCATGGCCTGATGATAGTTCACTCCATGCTTACAACCAAAGGTATAGGTGCTTTTGATCAACTCTGGGAACCCCATCACTTTCCCCCAAGTGAGTTTTTTTGCTATCTCAATGTATGCCACTTCCTTGAGTCATTGGAGCAGAACATTGCCTTTCCGAACACCCTTACAGACTTCAAATCTCTTTGTACAACCGCCACAACCACTAAAGATGCCTTGCTTCTAATTTACACGTCTATTAGGGGTCCATCTCCAACAGTATCTCATCCTACTGCACCTGATGAGAGCTGGACTTGAACAAGTCTCTTTTTACCAGCAGACTAGATGTCGATTTTTCAAGCCAGCTCTAAATGCTACCGCAACACACAAGCTTTCGAAAACATGTACAAGGTCCTTTCCCGGGTATATTTCACACCACAGTGTATTGGTAAATATGCCCCTGATTACAAATCTTCCTGTTTTTGGGGCTGTCGAGTTGACAGGGACATGTTTCATATATGGTGGTCCTATTCAGCTGCGCATTGCCTCTGAATAAGTGTGTACAACATGATCTTATCACTCATGCAAATTAATATCCTTGGGAAGCTCTTCTCGACAGACCAATAGAAGATGTGCTGAGGCAGCCCGCTATTCTAATCTCCTTCATTTTTATGGCAACAAAAAAAAACCATAGCCCATGCATGGAAATTCCCAAACCACAGTTTGAGGAAGTTAAATCCAGAATACAAGGTGTTTTTTAATGAAACACTTACCTCAATATTGGAAGATAAACATGATAAATTCCTCTTTATATGGCAACCTCGGCTCAATTATCAACTGGTCTCTTGTTTCACTATACAATTGCCCCAACTATAAACTAAAAGCCCAATGTCCCTCTCGCCTACCTTCTAGCCCTTGGGAATTCCAAGATGTTCTCCGTGGAAAAGTCCCCTTCCCTACCCTTCTCTCAGTCCCCCCCCCCCCCCCCGTTTCTGGGATCTGTTTTTCTTTTCTGATCACTTGTAGGCCTCCTTCCCCCCCCCTTTTTTTCCTCTCTCCCTTTTTTTCTACTGCATTTCACAGTCATGTGATCCTTTTCTCTGATGCACAATCGCCACCTGCCATGTTAGGATTAGCTTGTTAACTCTTAAAGTGGAGTTCCACCCTGTTAAAAGTCAGCAGTCACAAAAAATGTAGCTGCTGACTGTTAACAATTGGACACTTATCTGTGTTCAGCGATGCGGTCGCCCGAGGGCTCGCTCTTCTCCCCCTCCCCTCGGCGGCACCGGCATCACAAGTGTGGGCACCCGGCTTTGACACTGCGCATGTGCGAGTCGCTCTGCACCTTGTGAATGGCTGGCCTATGTTCTTGGACCTGTGACATGTCCCAGAAGATCGCTGAGAGGGAGGGGGCGGAAGGTGAACTTCCTTCCGGCTCCGTGCCTCCAGGAGAGGAAGTGGACCAGGGACCATGTGAAAACAGGGTCCCCGGTCCCCCCCCCAAAAAAAAAATGACATGCCAATTGTGGCATGTCAGGGGGTCACCTTCTTTTAAAGTGGAAGTTCCCCTTTTGCGTGGAACTTCGCTTTAGGTAATGCACTTGATTATGGGCTGTATATCATGGACACAAATACAGGTTTGCCTGTATCCCATACTTACTATGATCTTTTTGTTGTTCTGGACTTATCATAATTTCTGTATGTGCCACACTGTTTTGTTTTCTGTGGTACAAGAAGTCCTTTTTTATAAACTGAACAACTTTGATTGGTCTTCCTTCAACTTGGACACATTGCAAATGTAATTTGTCTAAAAGATAGTTTATTGGACAAAGGTTTGAATCTATCACCCGTATTCTGGTGCTAACTAAAAATAAAATGATTTTCTGATTGAACATTATATTGTATGTTCATGCTCAAACCTTACTTTTCATTTGTATATTTTATCAGAAATATAAAAGATTAATATCTGGATTAATATTAAGATCTGGATTAATATTACTATGGGCTGCTGATTGCACAGTTCATGTCAGAAATTAGAAACAACCCATTAAGGACTGCTTAGGCTTTGTCTCTTGTCAATTGAGCGACAAGAGCCAGGGAACTGAAGGAATTGTTACCGATCCCCATCAGAATAAGAGTGGGCTTGCCATATTGTCAAAGTGTGTTAGAAATGTTAGGGAGAGCTGATAATTCTGTGTAGCATGTATCTCTATACTGAGCTATACTGTGTGTGTAGTACTGTACCATACTATGGATTACAGTGGTGGGCTAGGCATCCTTTGGTACCCTGTTCTGTAACACCACATAAAGCTTTATAGTTATTGTGCATTGCTTAAAGACATTGTGTGTCTGAAAAGGACATGCCCAGGTCTTGTTCCCATTTCTGTAAAGAGGAGCCTTTCATAAATACATTTTAGAATGTAAAAAGTTATAAAGAGTGCAATACCTTTGACTTTTGGTGAGTTGGAGGACCAAAAGAACCATGCCTTTTCTGGTAAGTTTAATGTCTGGATGCGATTGTGTCATAAACATGACGTAATCTGCATGTGAGAAAAAAAAACCCTGGGGAGGAATGTTGAAGGTTTCATGTAGGGAGTGAAATAGGGGGCATTTTCTGCCTGATGCCAACTTAGAGAGGCAGGCAGTTCTAATTGAGGTCCAGTGCTTAAGAGATACATTAGCTATTAGAAAATTAAAAACCCCCAAAGGGATTGGAGCAGGTGTACTAGGTAGAGAGGCTTTAATAGAGTCTAAAAAGTAGTTCTAAACTGATAAGGCTGCAAAATGGTAGGGTGCTGTGAGTGGTAATGTGAGTACTCAAGTCCCCTTGAGGGACGAAGTATTGTTCTATATTGCTCCATTGTTTAGCGAAGGAGGGGGTGAGCCGCTGTCCGAGAGTAATAATCTTTGATGTCTGGGAAGATCGTGCCACCAACAAGGTTCTGTCGTATGAGGATAGCATATGGGCAACAAGATTTCTTACCCATGCCAAACATATGCACTTACTTTGTGTTTATGGAAATGAAAAATGACAACAGAATCTGGATTGGGAGCGCTCTGTATTTTTTTATTTTTAAATGTTGGCATTGTTACATGTTGCTCATGGCAGTGCCTTTGTTTTACACTTGCTGCTTATTAGCCCTAGAAAGAACCATAGAATTCATGAAACAGCTCATGATTTTAAACCCCATTCTGTTCAATTGTCATTACTTGTGATAGATGAGAGGAATTACCAAACACAAACACTGTACGCCCTTTGGCATCTCTTATACACAAAAAAACTTAAAATGACATTACCAACAAGTTTCTCACAACTACCATCTAGATCAGTGGTTCTCAGCTCCTGTCCTCGGGACCCACTAACAGGCCAGGTTTGCAAGGTAACTGAAATACATCACAGGTGATACCATTTGCTGCTCAGTGATTGCAGTATTCTAGTCTGCATCTCCTCATGGTAATACTTAAAATCTGGCCTGTTAGTGGGTCCCGAGGACAGGAGTTGAGAACCACTGATCTAGATTCAAACCTGCATTAAAAGTCCGGGTGTAATTGGTTATATGAAAAAAGGTGAAAGAGAGGTTACAGTACAATATTTTTCCAGTAAGATTTGAGAAATATGGGGTGTTACAGCTTAACACTGTGTGTGTGCTGTCTTTGATGAACTGTGTGCTATGGCACTGAATAGGGTTTGCAAACAGAGAATTTCTGTACGTGCCCAAGAAAAAAAATTGAGTACTGTCCGTGATACTTTTTTTATTTGCACTAACATACAATTTTTCAGGACAATTTTTCAGGACCCTTCTTCAAGGTCCAACAGTGCTGATTCACAAGTGTTTTAGCCGAAATGTTAAAAAAAGAAGATTTGGCTAAAACTTTTGTGAATCAGTACTGCTTGGACCTTGAAGAAATACACGTCCCCCGAAAGCTTGTCCTGAAAAATTGTATGTTAGTGCAACTGAAAAAAGTATCACGGACAGTACTCAATTTTCCCTGGCACAATTACACTAATACGGCTACAATCACCTCGAGCATGTACATGCCAAAATAATTTTATAACATAGCCATCTAAATAATAACATAGACAATATAGACTTTTTTATTCTGTGCTGTTTGTGCTGTGCTATTTAAGTGGTATATAGGCTGTTTACATGCCACACTATGCATGCTGTGTGCATTTTGCTGTGTGTGTGTGTTGTGCTTTGCATGATGCATACTGTGTGCACAATGATCTGTGCTCTGGTTGGTTATGGTGTATTCAAAGGGGTTGATTTACTAATGGCAAATAGGCTGTTCAATATGCAAAGAATTTTTCGCATTCAATGGAATTTTGCCAAGAGCTTATTGAATGGTGTGAAATTTCATTTTTCAATAAATACCCAATCACATGCAAGGAAAATGAAAAAAAAAACAAGCAAACTGTATTTTTGCTTGCACATGATTGGTCGATAAAAGTCAGCACAGCCTCCCTACATTCACTAAGCATTCACTTCACCAAATTAAGCTTTTGTCCCTGCAAAATGGAAATTCCCCTGCAAAGTGAGTAGCTTAATTGCTCTCTGTAAATTAACCCCTTTATGTATAATTTGTATTCTCTGTGCTCTGTAAGTCATGCATTCCCTGTGTTATGTACACTTTATTTGCTCTTTCTTATGTGTGCAACATATGCTATGTGTTCTGTGTTGTGTACTACACATGTGCAGAGTGAAAAAATTTGTTTTGTTTCGTTTTGTTCCGATTCGTTATTTACATAATTTTGGTTAGTTAGATTTGTTTCATTCATTTCATTCGTTTTCAGAATTTGTTTCGCTTATTCATTTTCAAATCGATTTGAAAAGCTTTCAAATTAATTTCAAATAGTTTTCGAATTCAAATAGTTTTCAAATTTGAATTGTTTTCAAATCCGAATAGTTTTTGAATTTGAACAGTTTTCTAATTTGAATAGTTTTCCGGTTTCCAAGGAGAATGGGGTGGAGTGGAAAGTGGAGGAATAGATTGTAAAAAGATAGAATACAATAGAAGGGAATATAACAGAAAATGAAAGAATATAATGTGGTGGAGTGGAACAGAGCTGTTTTACTCTGTTGTATTCTATTCTTTTATTGTCTGTTATATTCTTTTTAGTCTTTTTTTTCTGTTCCATTCCTTTGTTTTCTATTCTATATTGTTCTCTTTGGAAAATGGAAAACTATTCAAATTTGAGGACTTTCCGAATTCGAATTTGAAAACTATTCGAATTATAAAACTTTTCAAATACGCATTTGAAAACTATTGCAATTCGAAAAGTATTCAAAAATGATTCGAAAATGATTTGAATTCGAATTTCGTCCATTTTTTTCCCCGTTAGTTTGGATTCATTTAAATTCGGTACTATTGTAATTTGGTAATTCAAATACATCTGAATATCTGAAAAACTAAAATTTGTCAGAATTTTAATACGGAATGAAATGAACCGCACATGTCTATTGTGCACATCGTTATATACTATACATACACTATGTGCTGTTTGTGTTCTGGAAGAGCTTTACACTAATCTCAATTCATGCAAATTGGGAAACCTATAATATATATTCAAAAAGCATAGACTTTGGATTATTATTGTAGCATTTACTAAAATTTCACCTTTACATGAATTTCCAGTTTTTAACCATCTTACCGATAACTTTTGAGATGCAGTTTCTACCATATAGTGATATAAAGAGACTAATTTACTAAGGGCCTGTCCACACCACAAGCAGTCCAGTTAGTTTTTTTTCTGCATCAAAAACGCATGTAAAGTATGTTATATGGTTTTCAATGGCATAGTTCACATCAAATTGCATCAAAAACACACTGGAGCACACCAGAACACACCTAAACACACCAAAAATGACCTGGAACACACATGTCCTTACGGTCAGGAAAAAAAGAGGGGGAAAAAATGCACTGGACTCCATCAAAAACACACTGGAACGCATCAAAAACCCATAAAAAATGTGCATGCAGAAAAGCATCTGGAAGGCATCCAGACTGCGTTTCTATAGTGTGAACTGGCCCTAAAGGAGTTGAGAATTGTCACACAAAAAAGAGTGTAAATTGTCACCTAAATTATCCAGCCATGTGAAATCAAAAGTCCAGTTTATTTTTTCTGCACATAATTGAATAATAGAAGTGAATATTCACACAATTTATTGTGAAGATTCTCAATTTCTTTAGCAAATCGGCATAAAAAGAATGCATTGTTCTTAAAGCGGAGTTCCACCCTAAAGTGGAACTTCCGCTGGTTCGATTCCTCCCCCCCTCAGGTGTCACATTTGGCACCTTTCGGGGGGGAGGGGGAAGAGGACACCTGTCTTTAGACAGGTGTCCTTTTCCACACTTCCGGGAGTTCTGGCCGGCGGACGCGGCCGCTGACATCAGAAGCCCGGCTCCCTCCTCCCTGCTCGCTCTGCTACTGGCCGCCTGGCCAGTAGCAGAGCGTGGCAGAGCTCGCGCATGCGCGGTAAGGTGCCCGGCGTGAAGCTGTACAGCTTACACGTCCGGGTTCCCTTACCCGCGATGGAAGCGGCTGCACCCGTCCCCCGATCCGAAGATCGGCGGCGGGTGCCGACATCGCTGGAGTCCAGGACAGGTAAGTGTCCTAATATTAAAAGTCAGCAGCTACTGTATGTGTAGCTGCTGACTTTTAATTTTTTTTTTTAGCCCGGACCTCCGCTTTAAGTGGTCAACTACTGTAATTACCTATGCATGTTTTATAAAAAATGACTAGTTTCTTCCAATATTAACCTCTAACCCAGTGCTTGTTTCCCTGGCAAAGAAAGTCCACATTATATTGGTAGTTCATTGTCTCATTGTCTCTGTGAAAATGTGTTATGCCTTTTTTGTTAACATCATGCAATCTTTGCATAATAGCATCTTTACTGGCTTAAAGATGAACTCCAGAAAAAATAAACATTCAAAATCCGCTATTATACAAGGAGGTAAAGTGTTACTAAACCCACAACAGTAAAATCAGTCTGTATATGTAGTAAAGCATGCTAGTTATACTCACTGTTGAACTTAAGGGGTTAATCCTGTGCATTGTGAAAATACTGTTTGATCCTGTCTTCTCTGATCCTCCCCTTCTTCCACAGTCTCCAATGTGTCTGCCGATAGAACAGAGCCTTGGGGGTAAGCTGCACATGCTCAGTTTGGTGTGTATTGTTGGAGAGTTTTTTTTTTATTGGACCGTGCATGTGATCAGCACAAGGCCAATCAGCACTGTCCAGACAGAGGGTCAGGAGTCCTGCAGCCTCATAGCACCATCAGAGGAGAATGAAAACTCCTCCTACAAGCTTTAACCAGACACAGGGGTGTAACTACAGGGGTTGCAGGGGTTGCAATTGAAACCGGGCCTCGTGCTCCAGGGGGCCCATGTGCCTCCTTGTATACCTGGATAGGAGGGATGGTGGGGGCGGAATTTAGAGGAACTAATCTCCTCCATTTTCCTCCTAATGGGGGAGATTGGTTCCTATCTATGCTGCCCTTGCTGCCCCTCCTATTCAGTTTACTTGTCTTCTGCTGTTCCCAGGGTCCCTGTGTGCTTCCCTGCCACCCCCCCCCCCACACAGAGAGCTGCTGTCTTCCCCCCTCCTCTCTCCTGCCATCTGCTGTAGAAGATGTGTCATGATGAAGAGATGGGAACGGCTCTGTAAATTTGTCATTTACCGGATCCTTGCTTTTCTGAATGGACAGTGTCAGTGATTGGTACCAATTGGTTTATTCATAACTGAATCATAGTAAACTGTTTTTGCTATATTTCCGTTCCTGAATTAATGGGAGGCACAGTACACAACTATTCGTTTATTTGGGGGGATCGTAATAAAGGGACCCACAACGGGAGTAAAGGGCCCCAGGATCAGTGGGAAGAGGGAAGGGCCCTGGCCAGGGGTCGGGGGGCCCTTCATAATTTCTTGCACCAGGGCCCTGTAGGTTCTAGTTACTCCTCTGACCAGACTCTGAAAGAAGTCCCAAGACTACTATATACTGCTGATGAGAAAAGGTATTTAGCAGTTTATATTAATAAAATAATTGCACTTCCATTTTATGTGTATCTGAGACCAATGTAGTGACTGCAGGGTCCTGGGTTTAGTACCACTTTAAGTGCAAGGAGGTGCATGCCACTTTCAGTATGTCTCAAAATGTTCTGGTTCAGTGAGCACCGGTAGTATAGCTTTTGCTATTCTCTAATGCTGATATATCTCTCCTACACAATAGCCCCTCTGCCGCCCCTCTTCTCCCCTGTGAATCCACAGAAGCCTTGAATATTGTGAATAGGTTCACAGAATACAAAGTGAAAATTCACTGTTGCATTGAAATTAACCACTTGACCTCCAGAAGGTTTTATGCCCTTCATGACCAGGGCATTTTTTTTCTATTCAGCACTGTGCTACTTTAACTGACAATTGCTCGGTCATGCAAAACTGTACGCAAATTAAATGTATATCATTTTCTTCATATAAATAGAGTTTTCTTTTGGTGGTATTTAATCACCACTGGGTTTTTTTTATTCTTTGCTATCTAAACAAAACAATACCGAAAATTTGGAAAAAAAACACAATTTTCTTAGCTCCTGTTATACAATTTTGCAAAAAAATAATCTATCTTCATAAATTTAGGGCAAAATGTATTCTGCTAGATTTCTTTGGTAAAAATAACTCAGATCAGTATATATTACTTTGTCTGTGTGAAAGTCTGAGTGTGAATGTCTGAGTCTACAAACTATAGTATACTGTATATATTTGAAAATATATATCGATCCTGATGTACTTACTAATCATTTCTGCCAGGACAGTACAAATATCCCCCAATTAACCCCTTTTCGGAAAGAAAACAGTCCAAGATATTTAGAAAGAGACACGGTGAGTTTTTTGAAGTAATCATTTTTTCACATAACTTTTTGGAAAAATAAGAAATTATATAAAATTAGTTTTTTCATTTTGTTTTTTACATACTGTCACAAGTGCAGTAGAGCATCACCATATGACTGGTGTGGCAGTGATCTGGGATACTGACTGGTAAAAAATGTTTAAATCATTTTTATTAAATTTTTTAAACATGTTTTTTTCTTCTTTACAATTTTTTTTTTTTTTTTTTTTTTACATACTTTCATCAGAGTAGTTCAGTGTCACAGTGGAAGTGATTAGGGTATTTTTTTTTTGTTTCACTGTTTTTGCTTAAAACAGTGGTGATCACTGTTATAAGCAATTATTTACTGCCCTGAATGACTTTCCATTCATGACATCTTGCTTATTGTTGACATGCTGTGATTGGCTACATCTAATTACATGGTATAGTGTGCAGTGACTGGCCCAGGTGCCAGGTGATAGCTGTGGGCCAATAGTAAGCAAAATAGTCACGAATGGAAGCCATTCATGACTATTTTGTTGACATTGTAATCATGTGATAGCTATGACCAACCATAGCGACCACATGATACCCCAGCCGTTCACAGCAACTGGATACCAATTGCCATGATCCGCTGTGTCAACCGGGCACAATAGTTCCAGGATTGCACCTCTGCACACCCTAATTCCCCATCCCCTGCCAATTTACAGAAAGCTTTGGAGTTTTTAAATTAGTTCATAGAATGCAAAGTGTTCTGTGAATGGGCAAGGGAAAGGAGAGGTGGGTATTGCAACTACATACAATGCTATGGCTGCTCAGTAGGATATCTGTAGCTGGGGTGTCGGAGCTCCAGAAGTAAAGCAATAGCTAGACTATCAGCACTCAGTGAAACAGTCATTGTGGTAAACTTTAACCTACCCAGCCCCCTGCTTAAAATGAAATGAAACACCACTCTTCTAATGCTCATTTTGTACACTGTTGTGTAACACATGTACATATTCTTTTTATCTTGCCTTTTTATGAAAAAAGAACATACTTATATGTAGTATTATTATTATTATTATTATTAATAATAATAATAATAATTATTTTTTAAAAAATCACTTCACCTCCAGAAGAATTTCCCAGGTTAGGACCAGAGCACTTTTTGCGTTTCTGCACTGCGTCACTTTAACTGACAATTGCGCGGTCGTGTGATGTTGTAACCAAACAAAATTTGCGTCCTTTTTTTCCCACAAATAGAGCTTTCTTTTGGTGGTATTTGATCTCCACTGTGTCATTCCTGATCTCCGCTATAATCAAAAGAAGAGCGACCATTTTGCAAAAAAAAAAACTTCTTACTTTTTGCTAAAATTCAAATCCAAAAAAAAAATATAAAAAGACATTTTTTTCACCGGTTTTGGCCGATTTATATTCCTCCTCATATTTGTGATAAAAAAAAATCGCAATCTGTGTTTATTGATTGGTTTGCACAAAAATGGCCGCGTTTACGGATAGTGAGATTTCATTTCTGGGTTTTTTATTTTTATTTTTTTTTTTACTAGTAATGGCAGCGATCTGCAATTTTTAGCGGTACTGCAATATTACAGTTGACATGTCGGACATTTTTGACACTTTTTTGGCACCAATGACATTTATTCAGCGATCAGAAATTTAAATGTCCACTGATGACTGTATAGATGTCATTGGCAGTGAAGGGGTTAACCTGCAAGGGGAGATCTAGGAGTTAATTGTGTTCCCTGGGTGTGTTCTTACTGTGGGGGGGGGTTGGGCTACCATGGGCATGAGAGATCTAACTGATCCCAGTGACAGGGATCAGTAGATCTCCCATGCCCGCACTGTCAGAATGGGGAACCGCTGTGTTTACATCGGCGGTTCCCCGTTCTTTGCCTGTGGCCGCTCATCGCGGCTCGCCGGTGGACATCGGGTCTGCCTGAGCCACGGGCACACTCCTCAGGAGTGTGACGGGCGCGCGCGCCGCTGGCAGCACGCGTGCGCCCCCTAGCCGCCATTCGCAGATTGCTGTCTTTTTACGGCGATTCTCAGCCAGCGTCCACACTGCCGCCATAAATATGCGGTAGGCAGTGTGGAACTGCTTAAAGACATAGAATTTTTCCATATTCATAGTAACACAGAGACAAACTGTTACACTGTTTAATATGTTTTAGTCATATAATCTATTTATCTCTCTTAAGAAGACCATGCATTCTGGTAGTGGTCTAATTTAACCACCTGCCCAAGTTACTAACCATATACTGTATATGACCCCTGTTAATAAATGGAGAGAGTTGGACATCTGTACTATTCATGAGAGCTTTCAGCATGCTTGTAATTATAGTTTTCTAAATTGGTCCCCATTTCAGCATAGTGAGCAAAGTAGAAAATAAGGATAGCATAACGGTCATCACATCTGCCCTTCACATTTACCTTTCTTAATATCTACTACAACATTTCTTCATCAAATTATATACAGGCGATCCCGGGGTTACAAACAAGATAGGGTCTGTAGGTTTGTTCAAAAGTTGAATTTGTTTGTAAGTCAGAACAGGTACATTTATTTAGTGTAGCTCCAGCCAAAGAAACTATATTTAAGCTTTTTGGATAGCATAGGGAAGGGGTAACACCCCTGTAATATTTGTTTTGCTGTCTATGTTTCTATTCAGAAGATTTCACATCACTTCCTGTCCCAATGATAATTGGATTTTGGAAATTTTAGGTTGTTGTGGAAACAAACCTTGGTAATAAATCTTCAGTGGAGACACCTTTTTCCCATAATAACTCTTCCAGGAGTGAATTTCCCTTCCTAGGGGGAGATTTCCTCTCACTTCCTGTTGTCTCCCTCTGTTTATAAGTAGGAGTCGTTTGTAAGTTGGATGTTTGTAACTAGGGGACCGCCTGTATTTGGCTTCCTAAGCAGGTTCATAGATTTCCTGAATAATAATAATGATAGTGATATTATTAACTATCATAAAGCCAACAGGCCAGGAACTTTCGTATGGCTAACAAAAAACCAAACAACATTAAGTTATAATATATCTAGTTATGCATATGTTAAAAATATTCTTCATGATCAATCATCATGTCATATTTTTTTGTTTCTTAAGCGGCAGGGATATATTTGCAACATATTGACAACAAAACCAATATCACGTGGGTAGATGAATTGTGGTTATGCCTTAGATCGGGGTTTCTCAACCAGGGTTCCGTGGAACCCTAGGGTTCCTTCAGAGGTTGCTAGGGGTTCCTTGAGCAATGGTCAATTTCTACCCCTCAGATAAATTCCCAATGATACCATTGATCTTTTTAGCTATCTGTAAGGGGGTTATTCTTCCCAATGGCCACAAATATAAGGAGCATTCTTCCCATTGACCATCACACTGATGTATCATGAGTTGTAGATTTTTAATTTTTAGCAGGTGTTCCCCGAGACCGGAGAATTATCTCAAGGGTTCCTCAGTGTTGAAAAGGTTGAGAAAGGCTGCCTTAGATAGTCTATCAACATGTAAAATTGTGTATGTAATTGGATATCATGTTCCGCAGATAGTGTCTTAGATATGACTAACAATTTTATGCATAGCAGTACACTGCTGTAAATGAAATAAAATAAAGTACTCTCTCTCAGATTATTTAATTTCTATAGCATTTAAGCTTTGTTCTTTTTTTTGTTCAATGCTAACTTTGTTTTTCTTTCACAAAGTGTCATCAAGTCTCATGTTGCTGCAGATTTAGTGAAAATTTTCTATTCAATTAACTTTTCAAATTTACAAGCACTGCAGAATGAAGCTAATACAGATCTAACAGACTGAAGCATTATTTATTCATCTGGAGCTCCTGTAGCATATTTATATTTCAGTGACTTTTCTCCACGGGGGATTCCTGTCTGTTTGCACAGTCTAGCTATTGTCACATCAGGACATCAGGGCTAAATAGACAATATAACATATAACAATGTTAATACAGGTACATTAAAATGTTTATATACAGAAGGTTTCTAAATAATTATTTTCATTATCTGAAAAAAGTACATTAAGCAAGTACCTCCAAGTGTTTAGTATATGTAATATAATATGAAATGCAAAGCAACTGTAAATAGTAACCTATCACATTTAGCGCTGGTTCACACTAGTGCGATGACAGACTTTGCATGTGATTTACAGCGAAAAAATGTATGGGATTACCCAAAAGAAGCTGTCAAGGAGGTAATTGAAATAGAATCACTTTATTGGATTGCTTAACCTCCCTGGCGGTATGATTATGTCAGGAATTTTGTTCCAAAAGCGGTACGATTATTTTGCATGGAAATTTGGGGTTTTATATTGTAGGCCTGCAATTCTTAGGAATAACTCACTTAAATCTGTCCAAACAACAGTCTAGTAGACATCCCGGGTATGAAAAAGTTTGAAAAATGAAATCATAAATTATAATATAATTATAATATAATAAATAACTAAAAATAATTATCAAAAATAATAATATAATAGTAATAAAATTTATTCAATAATGTAATCAAACCAAAAACGCAGAAATTTGCTCAGTTGCAGAATTGTCGCTGTCGTCACTTTCAGTTTCTGATGATAAATTTCCTCAAAAATCAGTATCACTCAATTCTGCAAATGATTCTTATTTACTATCGCTGTTTTCTAGCTGATCAAAAACCACTTTTGACGTAAAGGGACGCTTTTTGGTTGCCATGGACATTGTCATGTTTCCAGGCAGAAAGAATGACATTTATTATATAAAAGTGCATGCAGGGCTCTGGGCAAACCACTAGGGACAAAGGGGATGTGTAATGATTTCATACAGTAATGTAATCTATAAGATTACAGTGTACTGTATGTACTGTGTGTGTTTCACTTTTTGAATTTCCCGCCGGTCTCCGTCCCCGTGCGACGCGACGCTCGCAGGGAAGGGAGCCCGGCACACAGAGGCATCGGAGCCGCGGACACAGCCCGCAGACACGGCGTGGGACATCGCTGGATCCAGGGGACAAGGTGAGTAGCACTGCCTGGATCCAGCGATGCAAGCCCGAGTGTGGCTCGGGGTTACCGCTCTTGGTACTGAAATTCCACCCCGAGCCACACTCGGGAATACCGCTAGGAAGGTTAAAATGTAACAATAAATTACAAAAAGATATTGTCACCGCCAGGATTCACCTAAAATAGATAACATTGTCTCAAGCACATTCACAGTGCATTTCTGTTCACATCACTCTGTGTGATGCGATTTCAGCCATACAGATAGCATGGCTGAAATCGCATCACATTCGGACCAAACTCGCACAGGACCCTTTTTTTGCATCAAACCAGAATCGGATCGCATGGGTGTTCACACTTATGCGATTCATGTCCAAACTGTCAGTTCGCAGTGCGATATCTGAGCTGAAATGGGGGTGTCATTAACATTGTATTGACACTCCCCTCAGTTTGCATATGGCAGTGTGAACAGCCGCATGAGTCGTGGTGCCATGCGGGAACTTCGGTGGATTCACAGGGTTCTCGCATGGCATCTCTGTACTGATTCAGCCCAAGATAGTCAACCATCCCCTATAGTGCTTTATCCTGTTTCCAGCTTTCTCCAGAAAGGTTCACAAGCTTCCTTGGGACTCTACTCTGTATCCAGACAGGAACAGCAACAGGCTTAAGCTTCAGGCCTAAATACATTTAGGCCTCTTCAGGCAGGCTTAAAGAAGCAGCTTAGTCAATGTGCACCCTCCCAAGGCTGCAGCCTGTGGGTAAGAGAGCTTGTATTAGCTCATCCCAAATGTTCATACTCTTTCCCATAATGCATCACTGATCTCACACTTATGCCAGAGGTGACACTGCCACCCACTGACAGAAGGGAGAACTGACAGTCAGACTCATTTTAGAAGAAGGCTGAGTAAACACAGACTAAAAGTTAGCATGGGTTTACTGCAGTCATGCAGATTCAATTTAAAGACACTGCTTCTTATGGCAGGATAACTACATACGTTTAGCTTATTGCCTAAAGAAAATATCTCAGTACCCAAACAATACTGACAGGCTCATGAAATACATACCATCATACACATTCTACTGCAGCCCAGGAGAACCAAATTGTTTATGTACTTTCTGATTTTGTTAAATGTTATTTTTGGCCAGTAAAACCACTCCCCTTAGTGAAGGAGCAAAAGGTTATGTGAGGTAGAGCATGTACTTATTGCTGCTAGAAAGGGTTAAAATGTAGTGGTTATAGGAGCTTGTGATTCAGGACATCTGGGCTACAGAGGATTGCATACTATTATTATTATTATTATACTACAGGATTTATATAGCGCCAACAGTTTGTGCAGTGCTTTACAACATGGGGGCAGACAATGCAGTTACAATACAAATCAATACAGGAGGGATCAGAGGTTCCTGCTCACTAGAGATTACAATCTAGAAGTGGAACAAAAGGTAACATCTGTGGGGTATGAGCTGATGAAGAAAATGAAAATACAGATGTTAGGTATGGGTAGGATAGGCTTCTCTGAAGACAAGGGTTTCAGGGATCGTCTAAAAGATAATAGAGTAGGAGATAATCGGACAGATTGGGGTAATGAGTTCCATAGGATTAGAGAGGCTCTGGAAAAGTCCTGGAGGTGTTCATGGGAGGAGGTGATGTGGGAGCTAGAGAGCAGGAGGTCTTGAGAAGAATGAAGAGAACAATTAGGTTGGTATTTTGAGACTAGGTTAGTGATGTAGCTGGGGGGCAGAGTTATGAATGGCTTTGTAGGTAGTTGTTAGTATTTTGAATTTAATTTGTTGGGTGAGTGGATGCCAGTGGAGGGATTGACAGAGAGGAGTAGCAGACACAGAGCAACTGGTAAGGTGGATCAGTCTGGCAGCAGCATTCATGATAGACTGAAGGGGGGATAGCCTGTGTAGAGGTAAACCAATGAGGAAGGAGTTGCAGTAGTCGAGGCAAGATATGACCAGGGAGTGAATTAAGAGCTTTTTTGTGGCATTGGTGGTGGTAACACATGCTATGTGTGCTTCAATGCTATTCATTGCAAAAAGAAACAGCAAGGTACATCCAAAATGCATGTGCACTGCAGCGCATCACAGTACAGCACAATGCATGGTGTCCTATGAGGTAAAAAATGCAGCCTTTTACATGTGATGCCTAATGCAAACTTTGTATGCAACACCAAGGTGTCATCCAAACAAAAAATATTTACTGGAAAAAATGACTGCGCTAAGGTCTTACCAAGGTAGCAGCCAACTCTACAATCTAACAGAAATTGTATACAAGATAAAAATGAAAAAGTGCAGAGCTATGTGTAGCTAATTATCAACACAAATAAATAGTGATGCTAACATGTATACATAATAAAATGCAGTGTGCAAAAATTGTGTAATAAATCCAGAAATGGAGCCTTCTATACAAAAAATAAAGAAAAAGACTTGAAGTAATAGTGTAACTACCATGTGGTAAAACAGTCCAGATAATCTGTGGACAACAAAAGTTCATTCCATTAGTGGTTATGAGGGACAATCCATAACAGCTTACGGAGTCACCATGGCATGCACATCCACCACCCAGGAGAGAGAGTAAACACGCTTACCAGAAAACATCAAACGAGCATGTAGAGATAGTGATCAGGATGGTAGTCAAAAGGATGATATCCAGGGGTTTGTCACCCAAATTCTCTACAACGACCAGCCTTCTTGGTAAATCATAGACTCCAATGTTTATAGAAAACAAGAGACCTCCACATAGTGTAAAACCGTCTTACAACAAATTTTTATTGAAAGGTAGAAAACGTACACAAATTCCAGAATAGTAGGTATCAATTAAATATCTCCTTAGTGTGATCACATACATGTTGAAAAAGGGTGCAATGGCATGGAGCGGACTCATCCAGATCCTGGGTGATTATCTGGACTGTTTTACCACGCGGTGGTTATACTATTACTTCAAGTCTTTTTCTTTATTTTTTTGTATAGAAGATTCCACTTCTGGATTTATTACACAATTTTTGCACAATGCACTTTATTATGTATGCATGTTAGCATCACTATTTATTTGTGTTGATAACTAGATACACATAGCGCTGCACTTTTTCATTTTTAAAGAATATTTACTGTATAAAAATATAGCACATTTGTATATACAGTATATAGATTATAAAATTAATTTCCAACTTGGGTTTTAAAATGATTACACATGGTAATGTGTTACATTATTTCCAATGTTTGTAGGCCAGTCAAGTTCCTCCACCTCAAACTCGCTCAACCATGTCTTTATGGACCTTGCTTTGTGCACTGGCTCAAATTGTTTGACTGGCCTGCACAGGGTCCTGACCTCAACCCAATAGAACACCTATGAGATGAATTAGAGCGAAACCAGGTCTTCTCGTCCAACATCAGTGCCTGACCTCACAAATGTGCTTCTGGAATGTTTATGGCAATACAAATTGTGTTTTTTATGGATTATGAGTAATTTATATATGTCTTTTTCAAAAGAATACATGCTCCTGAGGAAGCGACCGAATCGTCATTAAACACGTTGAGCATTTTTTGCACAAAACAGTGAAATGGAACCCCTGGATGTGGAATACTTGGAACTACATGTTCTTTTTCCGGTTATATTCTGACCATTGGGTAATTACTGGGACTACCAACTGCACTGTCATGTTTGTAATTGTATTAATGTAATGTCAGTACAGATGAATTTTGATACTCCAAAGATTTTTTTTTTTTTTTTTTTGAATATTTATTGAAGATTTTCACAGGTACAGATATCAAAGTGAAATAAAATGACAACAAATAAGACAAGATATTTCTGAGTCTAGGATGGAGCCGTAAGGCATAGAACTGAGGGGAGTTAGCGTAGTGTCTGTACACATAGTGTAAGAGGGGGGGAGGGGGAGGGCAGGGCAGGGGCGAGGGGTTGAGGGATAGAGTGCTGCATACCCAGAGGGGGGGAGAGAAGGTAATGGTCTGGAGAGGGGATTAAGGGGATGATGCTTTAGGAAGAGGAGGGTCGGCGCTAGTGAGGTCTTGTTCATAAGTTTAGTCGTGGGAGGTGATGGAGCGTAGTTGGGCTCTAGACCAATCTGGGCGTGTGGGACCATGATGGAAGGGTGTTGCCTAGGTGGCACAATACAAAGAGCATAGTAATAATAATATACAAACAGCACAATAAGTACACAGTGAGGAGAAGGAGTTTCGTAAAAGTTAAGAGTCCCCTTTGAGATGATGTTCCAAAAGAGTAGAAGGAAGGGTAGAAGCAAGGGGAGTCCCCTTCAGGGCTCTTGAGGAGCTTGCTGTCTGTTGATGTGGTACCTATGTGGGGCTGTTTCAATGACCTCTATTTCCTGACTTGTGAGAACCGATTGCATGAAGGGGGTCCCTTTGGTGCGGAATCTGCGCTCTGTTGAGGTGTTAGGGGAATTGGAGGTGAGTCTGTCCATATATAATAGCCAAATGAGGTCCTTTTCCACGATGGGCATGCAAGGGCCAGACGATTGTGTCCAGCATTTCAGAGTTGTTTTGCGGGCCGCCAAGAGGCAGGTTTGAATCAATGGCATACAGTGGAGAGCTTTTGCGGCCGGTGGTGGGTGTAGGTTGGTTTGGTCCAGATATCCGAATAGCAATAGCTCAGGGGTCTGTGGAACTGTTAAGCCCGTCACTCTGTGGATGAAGTCTACAACTTTCGACCAGAAGGAATGAGTGGAGGGGCAGAACCAGAAGTGGTGTGCCAAAGAAGGTTTGGTCGAGGCGCACCAGGGGCACATTGCCATCTTTGGATCCTCTTTATTTCTGATGAAGGGTACGAAGGCTCTGTGCAGTAGCTTTAATTGGGTTTCCTTCCAAAGTTCACATGTTGTGTGGCGTAGGGTTGAACTGTATCCCTGGTGAATCTTGTCTGCTAGGTTTTCTATAGGAAAGTCCTTTGACCATTTGTGGGCCGCTGTTTCCAGTGGTGACAATAAAGACTTTTGAATGAGGGGTTTGTAAATGTCTGATATGGTGAAGGATCCTTTGGCAAGTAGCTGGTCGGTGAAGGAAAGTTTGAAAGGGGGGGCGTCAGCTTTATGGTTTGAAACTATGAAGCTCAGGCATTGGGAGTATTGGAAGATGTGGGAAGGAGGCAAGTTGTAGGTCCTGCCCAGGTCCTGAAAGGGGATCGGTTTACCGGAGCTCTCATCATAGAGGGATGCCATGTGGGTTAGACCACGAGCAGACCATAGTTGGAAGGTCACACTGTCAAGAGCTGCCGGGAACTGCGGGTTTCCTTTGACGAGTAGCTGCTGTGATATGTGAGGTGACAATTTCTGGAATTTTCTGGATTCTCTCCATGCAATCGCCGTGTCCCTCAGTAGCAAGTTTTGTCGTAGGTGTGTCGGGAGGCGAGACCATTGTGAGTGAAGCAGGCCCGACAGGGAGAAAGGTTGGGCCATGGCTGTTACCTTGATGCATTAGCTATCCAGTCTAGACCTGCTCGGAGGAGACAAGCGATATTGTATATTCTGATGTGCGGTAGACCAGCTCTGCCATCCCCCCTGGGAGAGTATAGCTTTGCTTGAGAGATACGTGGTTTTTTGCCTTGCCAAAGAAATTTCACTACTGCCGAATTTAAGGGTTGAATATCTTTGTGCTTTATAAGTAAAGGTAAGGTTTGTAGTGGGTATAAGAGTTTGGCAAAGCTCACCATCTTAAAAAGACGGCATCTCCGTCAGGAGCGATAACGGAAGCCCCGTCCACCGCTATAGTTCCTGAGAAATCTTTGTGAATAGTGGGGGATAATTTAATGAATACAGGGAAGAGGGGGTTTTACCAATTTGTATACCTAAGTAGGTGATGTGGGTGTGTGTTATGGGAAAAGGGGAGGAAGAGGCCCAAGGAAGGTGTCTGGTGGTGCCTAAAGGGAGTACCTCACTTTTAGAATAATTTATACGTAGTCCAGAGAGAGTTTGAAAGGCGTCGAAGGTGTTTTTAATAACATGGATGTCATTGGCTGGATTCAAAGTGAATATAAGCACATCATCGGCAAATAGCGCCGTGCGTACTTCTTGGTCTCCTATCTTGATGCCATGTAAAGGGGCTCTCTCGATAAGGTGCCTAGATAGCGGTTCTAGGGCTAGATTGAACAGGAGGGGGGACAGGGGGCAGCCCTGTCTCGTGCCTTTGTGTAAACGGAACTCCGGACCCAATATTCCCACCGCAACTATCCTAGCCGAGGGGCATGTGTACATTTGCTGTATCGTGTGGAGGAAAGGACCTTGGAACTGTAGTGTTCTTAGGACTGAGAAAAGCCATTCGAAGCTGACATTATCAAATGCCTTTTCTGCGTCCAGAGTTATAATGGCCGATTCCTTAGTAGGGTGGGCTTTTGCGTGTTCCAGCACCGTTATCACTTTGCGGATGTTCAAGGTCGCGTTACGTCCCCGGACGAAACCCGATTGGGCGGGGTGTATGATGGAGGGGATAATGTCCACTAATCTAGCTGCTATGATTTTTGAGAGGAACTTGGCGTCCAAATGTAACAAAGATATGGGGCGGTATGATCCCGGGGCCAGTGGGTCTTTTCCTTTCTTACTGAGAAGTTTGATTATAGCTAGATTCCCTGTGGGTAGATAGCGCCCGCCAGACCAAATGTGATTGTATACTTTGGACAGGGTTGGTGTCAAAGTGTTTTTTAATGATTTGTAGAAGTCCCCAGTGAAGCCATCTGGTCCCGGGGCTTTGTTAGGAGACGTGGTTTGTATGACCTTCAGAATTTCTGTTTGGGTGATGGGAGCGTTCAATAATTGGAGTTGGTCCTCCGTTATCGAGGGGATCTTTAATTGGCTTAGGAATTGGGCAGCTTTGTGTTTGTCGGTCTCATCGGGTGAGTAGAGAGAGGTATAGTATTCTAACATGGTGTTAGCTATCGCTGAGGGATCAGTGTGCGTATGACCATGCTTGTCCTTGAGGGCTGAGATATGTGTCGGGGTGAAGGAGTCTTTACAGAGTCTGGCTAATAGTTTTCCGGACTTGTTTCCGTGCTGGTAGAACTTGGCATCTGACAGGGCTCTCTTAGAGAGCTCTATTGTGTCTGCCCAGAGGTCAAACGCTCTCTTGGCAGCTTGCCAGTTATCTCTGTTGGCCTGGTTGTTGTTGGTGGCTAGCGCTGTTTGGGCTGACTGTAGTTGGAGACTGGCTGTGCGGTATTTCGCTAGAGATCTGCGTTTATGTGAGGTTGCATGAGATATCACCTTTCCTCTCAGGTATGCTTTCCCCGCTTCCCAGAAGAGGATGGGATCTGACTGGTGGGCCTGGTTCATAAAAGAGTACTCTTCCCAGGCTGCTTGAATATATGATTGGAAGTCGGGCATGCCTGCGAGATGGGCTGGGAATCTCCATATGTTTGGAGTCGGTGTACTTATATGGTCTGCCAGAGATATCGAGATAGGTGTGTGGTCGGATATGGCCATTGCGTGTATCTCGGAGTCTGTCAATAAGGGTAGGATAGATTCCGATACAAATATGTAATCTATTCTGGATAAGGATCCATGCGGTGGTGAGAAATATGTGAATTCGCGGTCTACTGGGTGTTGGAGTCTCCATGCGTCCAGTAGGGACAGCGATTCTATAGTCTCCCTTAGAGGGGTTGAGGTCAGGGCGTGTGGATGAGCTTTCGAGGGTGAAGAGGAGGGAGAAGATCTATCTCCCCGTGTGTCCATGAGAGAGTTGAAATCACCACCCACCACCTGAGGGGAAAGAGGATGCCCCAGGAGGTGAGTGGAGAGATCTGTAAAAAAAAGGGGTCCCTGGGCTGTTTGGAGCGTAGATATTGGCGATTGAGAGATTCTTGTTACCCCACTTAACCTGTATCGTGATCATTCTTCCGTAGGTGTCAGTGTCAGTGGCCGTTACTTGTCCTGAGAAGTTTTTGTGTAGGAGAATTAAAACTCCTGCTTTCCTTCCCACTGCACCTGATCCTAGGACTGTGCCCACCCACAATTTCTTCATCCGCCAGAAATCGGAGCAAGGCAGATGTGATTCCTGAATTAATGCTATGTCTGCGTGAAGTCGCTGAAGGTGTCTCAGCACCTTCATGCGCTTGTTAGGGGACCTAAGTCCCTTGACATTCCACAATATGATTTTCATGGAGGGTTGAGAAGCAAAGGGTTGGCGTTGGGCAGAGCATTCAGATTAGGTGTCATGTGGCCCGAGAGCCTATACAGCTGGTAGAGGTTCTGTGATGGAGATGTGGCGTAGCAGCTTTGGGTGTCTATGCCGACTGAGGGACAGAGGGGGGTAGGCTGGGTATGCAGCATGTGGGGAGGTGTAGTAGGAGCAATGTGGATAATGATTATATAAACAGAATCAAACCAACATAGGAAGCACTTCACTTTCTTCCACATGGGTGTACTGCAGGAAAACTGTTCCCTAAAAGCATAGCCTCTACAAGGGAAAAGTGGAGCGACCCTTTTTATCATGGTTGTAGTTGAGGGTGGGTCGTCATAAACCTCTGGGAAGCATTCCCGGGGTTCTAATGCAGGCTTATATGCTTTTGGAGGCAGTCCGTGTGGAAGGAGGCAAAGGGATAAATCAAATGATAGTAACTCTATTAAGTAATAGACAAAACAGGTATAATGAGAAGAGAACAGTTGGCCTTCCATTCCGCTAAAGTAGACTGAGATGGAATGTAATGGCATTAGGCATTAGTTAAGTCAGTTGGAACGTAGCTAGGGGTCCCTAGCGAGAAGAGAACAGTCCCATTCAGAGGATGGACAGCGGAGTTTTTTTGGGGAGATAGCTATGATCAATGTAATATGCCAGTGTAGAACGAACAAGATATTGTGGACAGTTATAGGTGTCCTGGTGTAAGATGTGATATACTCATCTGTTTAGTGCCCCGAGGACGAAGACCGAGGAGAGAACCCCAATTGTGCCTGGCCGGTCAGATGGATGTCTCCATAGCGTTGTTGCGTGAGCCGTTGGTTTTCAGTCTCTTGGCTGAGTCTTTTCTGGGGCTTCTCTGGTCTAGAGTGCGTTGGGCGTGCAGGTCTTTAGACGCCAGGGCAGCATATGATGGGGTGGCTAGTGATCGGAGGAACCTGTCAGCCTCTGAGGGGTCGGTGAAGGACAGCTGTTCCCCTGACGGTGCTTTGAGGCGAAGAGTAGCTGGGGAGGCTAGAGTGAATCTGGTGCCCCTCTTGAAGAGTTCAGCGCAGATGGGTTGGAATGATTTCCGCTTTTTTGCTACCTCAGTAGTCCGCAAAAATGAGGATTCTTTCACCGTCAATTGAGAGGGATTTTGTTTGGCGGAACTTCTGCAGTATGCCATGTTTATCAGCATAGTTAAGATATTTGGCAATGGCCGGTCTTGGTGTACTACGCTCTGAGCCTGGTAGACCCAGTCTCTGAGCATGTTCCACTTGGCAGGGGCCTCGCAGGCCTAAGGCCTCCGGAATTTTGACCGCGCAGAAGTGTGATAGTGCTGTATTGGAGACCGATTCTGGGATCCCGATGAATCTCAGATTACTCCTTCTCGACCTGTTCTTGAGGTCTTCTAATTTCTCTATTATAAGTTTTATTTGGGTATCTTGTCCGAGTCTTGGGTATTGTATAGTTCTTCTTCCACGTGGGCGATTCTCTGCTCCGCTTCTGTTAGGTGGGATGCCTGCGCTCTTAGTTCTTTGTGTAGCTGGGTCAGACCGTCCTGAACCGCTTTTTCCACTGTGGCTGTGATCGTGGGAGCAAGGATCACCGCCACGGCTTGGGCTATCAGTTCGGTGCTAAAGGTGCCCGCGTTCGTTGCAAGGTCCGAAGGTTCGGGTGCAAACGAAGGAACGATCGTTCCCCCCGGCACGGTCGCCATACCTGACGGCGCGGCCTGATGCGAGTCTTCGGGTCCTTTCTGTGTAGCAGGCGCCCGGGACGGTCCCTTGTCGAGGTAGCAATCCATCTGTTGAGCAGGGACTCCTCTGCTGCTGACCCGATCTTTTGGTGCAGGGATTTGGGCTTTATAGATAGGTTTTTGAGGCTAGCTGTGGGAGCAGAGCAAGCGTGCAGCTACTCCATGAGGCGCCGGAACCGGAAGTCCTCCCAAAGATTTTTAATGTGAATTAATAAATAGAATTTTTTATGAATTGTAAGTGCCGGTAAATTCCATTCTCTTTCTCAACGACCTTTGCTAACTAATTTCAGGACGTGACCACTGGTTACTCAGCCCCAGAAGGTGTCCAAGGGCATCACCAACCTCCCCTTTATACTTCTGGAAGAATGGTCAAACATTCCCTTAGACACACTCCTAAACCGTGTGGACTGCCTTCCCAGAAGAGTTGAAGCTGTTATAGCCATAGAAGGTGGGCCAACTCAATATTAAACCCTATTGACTAAGAATGGGATGCCATTAAAGGTAGTGTAAAGACAGATGTCCCAATACTTTTGATAATTTAGTGTATATGCACATTGTCCCTGACCTGTAACAAGTATGCAAATAAGAACTTCTGACTTTTTCGGCCTTCTTGATATGAATACTTGTTTCAGGGCAGAGACAGTATTGAAGCCAACAGGTCAGTGTAAAAGACAGGCAACTAATATTTTCTTATGCAAAGTCAGCAGTGGTAGCCCCTATATTTCTTTTAAGACAGCTTTATTTTAATGATCTACAGAGACTGAACAACATTTCCATTAAGGTAATCACAATACATTGCTGCTGTACTTAGGCCCTTGCTGTTTTTTTCCTTTAACAAATATGCTTCTTTGTCTTTGATTATTTAGAGGAATTTATTTTGCTTTATATGTGGTTGACAAGCCCTACTCAGAATAAAATCTAATGTTAAGGGTTTACTTAGCTAACTTACAATAGTAATTAAAGTGAGAACTGTGCCTTATATAATGTTCTCTCAATAACAAGCTGCTCTGAAACTTAAATATCTATTGCTGCATTCATTTTTGTTCTAATATTCATCTAGCAAACATGCTGGAGGTTTCTTTGATTTTGAGTGTATGCTCTCTCACAAATATGTGTATTAAATAGATAAAATAGATAATGGATATACCTAAGAAGGAGGGAGAACCGCTAGCATTTGACAGTTAAATGACAAGAATCTAATTTATCTCCATATCTCCAAGAGAGAACATGACCTAACCTGAACTTGAGAAAGAAGCCTAGGACACAGAGATCAGCTAACACAGGTACTTACAGTTTACACTTCAGCACTGTTGCTACCTTAAGTATTTTGTAGGTCAAGTAAGGTTCACTTTAACAGGTACAGACATTCTAAAAATAAAATTATTTCAGCATTCAGTAGGAAAAGATTATAACACATATTCCATCCACTTTGTTCAGTCAGAAATAAATGGAAAATATCTAGCCAACCTGAAGACTTACATTTTTTCATTGATTTTGATGTTAAAGGATCTCCTATTCTAAATAGTTATGTAACCTCAGTGTTTCATTGTCATGCAAAGGTTCATTACTTTTATTTTTGCTATTTCCTTATTAAAACAATAAACCTTTAAAGATGAATCAACACAGATTATTCTAGAATGCCTTAATATCAAATATGAGGTGGTATCAAAAAGTCATGCCTGTTGTCTCTTACCTGTTGTTTATGTGAACATAAAATAAACATGCCTGATTTATGTCATACATATGGTCTAACTCAGTCACGGTGTGCGTCTGGTTTTCAGATTGTACCAAGTGAATTATTGATGAGAGGTTGAAACAAACTGCAATAATCAGTTTCTGGTGAAAGAAGGTTTTTTGTATGTTAAGATCCCCACATGCAGAAGAATATGTATGGTGACAACTGCAGCAGGGTGGATGAGCCCATTTGAGAAGGATCCATCATCATCCTCATCATCGAAAAATGTATGATGTTATGCATGTGTCTTATGGGTCAGCATAGGCAATGGGGGAGAGTTTGGGATATCAAGCCTGTGTGAAGTGGGTTCCAAAGCAATTAACATTAGATATACAGCAGAGACAGGTGAATGTGTATGGTGAGCTTCTGAAACTCCATGAGGTACAAGGACACATATTTTTCCCCACTGTGCACTGGTCAGTCCTCCCTCATCCACCCTACAAGCCACTGTTGGCACCATCTGACTTCTAAACCACAAAATAGTGCAGAGCTAAAATTGACCGTTTAAACTATAGTGCGAGTATCCTATAGATCCTACACATAATGTGCAATCGTCTATTCCAAATGTATGATAATTAAGGTGCACAAGTATTAAAGTGCAAAATTAAGGTGCAATGGAGGTAAATGCAATAAAGAATAATGTCCATATACAAAACGCCTGCAGAGTGGCAGAGAGGTGTTACCATAGACTTGAATGGGAGGCATTGAAAGGCTTCAGAGCATCCTAAACGCGACATGAGGCTTTAATTTTGATGCGACGTGACGCTAACGCTTAGTGTGAACATCACTGTGTGCAGTCTACTGTATCTTGTGCATAGGTGTTTGAGGGGCATTTTTAAAGCCTCTCAAACGCCTGCTCTTAATGCCAGTGTGAAAGGACCCTAATAGGGTCAACATTGTCCTGCCGCTTCCTGCATCCTGTACTTGGCCACTAACAGCTACCAGTGTATTCACCTCTAGCTTTTTATGGAAAACCATTACCATTTTTGAGATAAAATTTCTATCATTTTCTGAGCACCAGATAAAGTATCAAATCAGACAGTAAGTGGAGTCTACATTGACTGGTAAAAGGGAAAAGGAGCATCAAAGCAAAACTGTGGTCGAAGAGTTGCATTCATCTCTCAGAGTATATCTGCTATTGAAATCATGTAGGAAACAAGCCATTTTATAAAAGGTCATAAGTATACAAAAGACTCTTGGATGGGTTGAACAAATAGCCTTTAAGTAAATCTAAACCTTTAGTAAGTGGCATATAGTTTGCTTTGTATCTCAAGGCTGCTTATCTCATTTAGGCTGTTTTAGGAACTTTCCATCTACATGTGCTTACTCTAGAGCTCACTCCACATCATTTCTCTGGATACAAATATTTACAGTGGTGAACTTTGGATATGCAATGTGTAAGCACAACTGTTTTTAGTCTCCACTAAGGGTGTGTGTGATAGCAAGTTTCTGAACAAAGACCTTAATGGCAGGATCACCAGGTGCTATTTTAATTAAAGAAGCTAAATTTAAAAGATTGAGAAGTGAGGTGAAAGGATCTGTGCTCTCTCCCTTGGAATTCTATCACTGAGAAATACTTTTGGACAGGACTGAAACCTAGAAGTTAAACGTTTGTAAAAACTAAAATTTCCCTTATAATACACACCCCTGTGTGATCTGTTTATACACAAACTGCATTCTCCAATCCGAAAAAAAAACCAAGAAACATTCTAGAATTTCAGATGTATGTGTTCTGTTGTTTCCAAGAATAAACCAGGAGTAATGATCATCTCAAAATCTATTAACGTGATTGCGGTAGAAGCTATAATTGCCTATAAAGAAAACTGAATCAATTCATTTTCTTTGTTAGGATAATATTCCCCTAAATCCTTCCTGTCCAATTAATAGAGTTTCCAAAAATCACAGGCTATTATATTTAAATTTATAGCGTTAGTGAACTTTTACTGAATCTAAACAAATCCCTGTACACTATCTTTCTCTACTTAATTAGCACTGTTTGAAACAAAAAACATTTAAAAAGACAAAACATGACTCATGATGTATTTCAATAAACACTGGACAAATTGCAATTACAGTTACTTTATGTTTGATACAATTTTCAGTGGCATATTACAAAGTATACTTAAGTAGTAATGGGAACAAAAAAATTGCAGTATAGTGCAAAATCAGATTTCTGAGCTGATGTTACAATGTTTGATCTAATTATCTACATCTACCATGTCCAAAGAATCAACATTAATTAAAAGTAATGTGAATTATTAATTGCAGCTTTGCAGAACACTGTGATTTTTATCCATTTAAAAACTCACTATAGACAATACATTATTAGTAAAAAAAATAATATTCCAAGCACAAGAAAAAAACAGAAAAGAGTTTCAGTAAAGGAGAGTAATAGAAGAACACAGAGAAATTATCTTTACTTTCCTAGATTTTCCTCTGTAACATATCATGGGTGATTTTATGTAACACTCAAATGAGAAAGGGAATCTGAAAGTGCAGCCTGTGGTTATAACATTATAAATCATTCAGTAGAAGCTAATACCACAAATTTGTTGCTACATTCCAAAGCCCTCACCTCACATCATATATCAAAGAGCCATATGTATACACACCTGCTACATAAAAACTACAACTGATTGCTTAACAAATAGCATTAACTGACACAAAAACATGCTATTAAACAATATACTCTCGCACAGAAACATAATACACTTTATAAATATTTCTAAAGCTCCTTTCACAACGACATTTCATCTGTCCGTTTTTAATCCATCCATTGCTGGTTGAAAAATAAACTGCAGGGGGCGGAGCCAGCAGCCGGAGCGGATGGAAGCTTGATCCAGGAGCTCCGACACAACGGGTCCTATACAGCGGCTCACAGCGTTCTTTAAGCACCCTGATAAGGCCTGAACGAATTTCTTGCGACACTCGGCGACATATCCTGGGCAACACAGCCTCGAGGACCTAGTTCGAAGGTAGGCGAGGCCGACGACCGAGGCGGGGGACGTCAAATAAAAAGTTGGTCGTTACCTACCTAATTTTTGCCTGTCTACTTTACAGCAACACTTTCCTCGAAATCTTTATAAATATTTCACATAATACAAAGACACGCTCTCATATAACAAATTATCGTACAAAAACACAGTCAATTACGATAAACAATTCGTTAGTCAACATCAAAAATACATCGTCCACACATATGTATACCGAGAAACTATATACTACACTCCACT
>BLSH010349343.1:187781-211658 GCA_018402905.1 Glandirana rugosa | reverse complement strand
ACAATTCTCCGTCTTGTTCCATTTAAATGGACCTGAATGGAGATAATGGATGTAAATGGAAAACATCAGTTTTCACATCCTTTTTTGCATTAGTTATTAGGTGCAATCACCTGCTGGTCTTCTAACAACCAGTGACTCATCCATGTTGTCAGCGGTAGTACCCCCCATGTTGAGGGCATGTGGCCTGATATGTTTTAGGATGGGGGACACACGCTTGTCTTTCCATTTTTCTTGGCCTGCAAGTTCAGATAAGGGTCTGATATAGGTTTGGGGGTGGGCCCTGGCCATTTAAAAAGAAAACATTTTTGGCATGGAGTCCCCCTTAAAACCCTTACCAGATCTAAGGGCATAGTATGAATTTTGGGGGGACCCCATGCATTTGTTTAAAAACTTTTTGGCGTGGGGTTCCTCTTAAAATCCATACCAGACCTGAAGGGCTTGGGATAGATTTAGGAAGGGGGGCACAAGCTCATCTTCCTTTTTTTTTCTTGGTCTGCAAGGCTGCATGTTCAGATAAGGGTCTGATATAGGTTTGGGGGGGGGGCTGGCTATTAAAAAAATAACATTTTTGGCATGGAGTCTTCCTTAAAATCCATACCAGATCTAAGGGCATATTATGTATTTTGGCGGGACCCCATGCATTTCTTTAAAAACTTTTTGGCGTGTTGTTTCTCTTAAAATCCATACCAGACCTGAAGAGCCTGGAATGGATTTGGGGAAGGGGGACCTGCATGTTGTTTTTAAAACAAATTTTTTTTAATTCCAGCTCTTTAGATTACATTCTGCTGTCAGTGGGGAATCCCCTACTGACAGCAGGGATGAGTCATACTTGCTAAGGGTGCTGGCAG
Source organism: Glandirana rugosa (assembly GCA_018402905.1). Classification (NCBI taxonomy): domain Eukaryota; kingdom Metazoa; phylum Chordata; class Amphibia; order Anura; family Ranidae; genus Glandirana; species Glandirana rugosa. Next base: position 210,810 of record BLSH010349343.1, on the reverse strand, counting down.
GTGGATGTAGAAACAGATGTAAAAATGGGTGATCCCCTGATGCAGTCATGTGGGTTGAGATGCAATGTCCTGGGCAGAGCCAGGTGATGTAATGTAAACCAAAGTGGAATGCTGAAGCTGTTCCTGCAAATATACTACTTCTTTCTGAATACCTTTTAAACTGATAATATATATATATATCCAACTATTTCCAAAAGTATCTAAAGATGGAAGAGGGACAACTGGCTACAAAATACCCCCTGCATATGTACCCATGTGTTTTATTACCTGAGTAATCTGGGTCATATGCTGAAAGTGAGGGCATACAGCATATGAGCATTAAGGTGGAGCATGTGCGATTCTTACTGTAGATGTGCAGCACTGAAGTTGTGTGGACAACTTTCACAAAAAAGGAAATTTTATTATGTGTTTATTTATATTTGTGTGGAACACAAAAGTTTGACAAGTCGATTTGGTGTGGTTTTGGCACTAATATTTTGATTACAGAGAAAAATTAGTATATTGTTTTTGGATATTTAATTTGGATAGGAGCACATCATTTTTGTTTGTTTTATTTTGTGATGTAGGAACACATATTTGGTGCAAGCAGCAGGTGGTAATACACACATATTATTTATAAGATGTGGAGAGTGCAGGAGTTTTTTTAAACATAAAAACAGATGTAAAAAAAAAACTTGTATCTTTAAGTTCTCATTGAAGCCAGGATATACATTTGCTTTCACTGTATATAGCCACACTATTTCCATATACATTGAAAAGTTTGTGTAAGAGTCCTAACTCACCAGTTTCAGAGTGAATTTTTAAATAGCATACTTTAGCACTAAAATCTGGTAGAATCTAGAAGGTTCTGTATTTTCAATTGTGCCCCACATCATATGCTACCTAATAAAAACTTGCCGGTAGAATGCATTCACAATTTCCATAACTGAATGTCCATATACACGCTTCTTCTATGTTCATGCAGTTCCAGTCATGCACCGCCAGTGGTGTAGCATGAGGGAGCAGCCGGTATGGTTGCCCCAGGGACAACATTTAGAGGGGTGCTGACTGGGGAATTGGATTTCTAAGATACCTGCCCCCCCCCAGCGGGCAAATTAAAACCTCCATGCTGTGCCCAGTACCTGATGTTCAGCCGCTGTCACAGAGAAAGCAGGAAGAATGGATCCAAGCATGCAGAGGAGGGCGGAGCAGTTGGCGGATCCCAATCTAAAGTGTGGAGGGTGGAGGAGGTGCCCCGCTGATTGCTGCAGCTGCTGCCACCACTGAACATCCTGCTGGAGAGGTTCCTCTGCCTGCGCAGGAAGCAGCTAAACCTACTTCACCCTGGGGCTGCAGGACTGGTGAAATGTGATGGGAGGTATGTGTGATGGAGGAGGGGAGTATCTGAGGGGTGTGATCAGAGTGGAGGGATCTGATGGAGTATCTGGAGATTTGAGAAGAGTGGAGGAATCTGGTGGGGTTACTAGAGGAGTGATCAGAGTGGAAGGATCTCGGGACATCTGTAGGTGTGATCAGAGTGGATGGATCTGATGGGGGATCTGGGGGCATGATCATAATGGAGGAATCTGGTGGGATCTGGGGGTGTGATCAGAGTGGGGGGATCTGGTAGGGTATCTGGAGGTGTTATCAGAGTGAAGGGATCTGGGGTGTGATCAGAGTGAAGGAATCTGGTGTGGTATCTGGGGGGTGTGATCAGGGTGAGGGTATCTAAAGTCAACTTGCCTTGCTCCGGGCACTGATGACACTATGCCACTGTGCACCACATATGTTTTTTCACTTCTCTGTTGACACCATGAAATCTAACTACCTGTCCCTTCAAATTCTATATGACTGATATTTCAATCTTCCTCAGCCTTGTTTTGAGCTCTTACCCTTTAGTTCTCTTCACTTTGCTCCATACCCTCTCAGTCTTCCTTGGCACAAATCAGAGCTCCACACCCCTTTCTCTCAATCCTCCCAACCCTGTTCGCTCAGTCTCCCTCAGAGCTCTTGCTCTCTCAGTTCTCCTTACTGCTCTCCACACTCTCTTAGTTTTCCTTGGCACAAATTAGAGCTCCAAGTTTAGCTCTCTCAGCCATTTTTGCCACCTACTTTTTGTCTTCTTTTGACTTCCTTGGGGTTCCACTGCACACTTCAAATTCACCTTAGGCCTTATTTTCAGTTCTAGTCCAACACTCACTCACTAATTTCCACTCTCTCCTCATGTGGGCCACAAAAAAATTTCACAAAACTATTCAGAGCATGATGCCTTTATACAGTATAGTAGCTAGGTTAGCGTATGTTGTGAACAGCCGGAGTCTGAGCATTTTCAAGATTCCTCTAGTGCCCAAATTAGAAAGGTTTTGACAGACAAACAATAATCAGTGGAAACAAGTTACTTAGTCTACATAAAAAAAAAAACTTGTGTATAAACTTTTAAAAGACAGTTAGAATGACTAAGCATTTCCCTCCAGTGTATAATTCCTGACTCTTGAATGTATTCAGCATGTTATTGGCTGCATTGATTAGAGAATACCGCATAATGTTAACATATTGCATGCCTTGTAGAGTGGAGCTCCTCCTCAAGAGGATTTTGACATCATTGCATATTAAAGGAAATCTATCATAAGAGGAAAATGGAGTTTGCTATTGCTGACCTCTCCATCTAAAAATTTTATTTGCCTGTCTTTCAAGCTGACTCTCTTGCTTCAATAATCTGAATCACTGACCCAGAACAACTATGCAGATAAGGACTTATGACTTTACTCTGACTTTGCTAATCTACATACTTATGCCAGATAAGTGGCTCACAAAGTATTAAAGCCAGTGGGTCGGCGGGAAACCAGCATTGTAGAAAGAATATAGCTAGACAGCTCCAGCATTTCACTCATGAAAGTTTAGCTCAAAGTGGAATTAAAAGTTATAAGTTATGGGATATTGGTGTCATTTGAAGAAGGTTTGCAAATATAAATGTAGAGTGTATATAGAGAGATATATACTGCATTCAGTGGCAAGGAATCCTCCAGCTAATGTGTAAAGATGCCTCAGTCGTATGTTAACTGAGGTCTTTGTTGTGAAAAACTACCTAACTAGTTCGATTTGTGATAAGACTGTTTTCAAGGTCATGAAACGTTGTCTGACTATATACAATGTAAACTGTTGTAGAGAATTTTCTTCAAAAGAAATCTGTTTCCTTAGCTATCCCTCCATTGCTAGCGACCTGTATATTAAGGGAATGATGAAAAATGGCTATAAAAGTGATGAGAGGCATGGCCTAAGGTACAGAGTATACATGGAAGCATACATATGCCTGGAAGACACATAGATTCATATAAAGAGTGGGCATACAGTAAATGCTGAGTGTGTGGAATGTCTGTATGTGTGGAATGTGGAATGTCTGCCACATTCATGAATTGAACAACTTTCTGAATGGACTCATAGCGCTTCTGATTGTTTTATTATTTTGTAGATACTCTGTGAAACTTGTCATCTGTTTCTGGGATCCAATAAATGCTACACTTGCTGGAAAAGAACCACGGATGCTTGGAGCTTCATGTGATAAAGGTTATATCATTGAGAACACTAAACTGTAGGGAAAAAATGTGAGCAAAAAGGATTTTTTATTGCAGAAGAGACATCATATGTTTCTTCTGCTATAAAGCAAACTTACCTAATTCACAATCTTCTCTGGAATGTACATTAAGCTGAGCATGCACACCACAGTGTATATTCTGGGAACAGATCAGTGCCAGAATGAATGAACTACCATGTGCATGCCTGGAAGTATAATCATTCTGGCCCAGCCAATCAAGATTTTTGGCAATTCCCAAGCCCTGGAGGCCTTATTTAAATCTTCACATGATGTGTTATCTTTGGAAAATTCCCATAAAGTATTGTTGTGATGGTACTATACCCCTGAAAGAATCACTAAATGCCTACCCTCTTATCCCTCTACATGTGGATTTGAGTGTATACCATGGTCAATACAGTTCTTAAAACATCCACAAAGACCCCTGGGAAACTCTCTCACACAAGCCTATAGATAATATCCCAACCGGGAATATCAGGGAATGCCCAATCATCACTCATATCTTTATGGCCATAAAACAGACATTTGTTCAGGCATAAATATCAGGTATAAAAATCACTAACACTTAATTTTGCCAAGGTAAAGGGTCATATTTAGAGTTGGGGAACGGTTGGGGCCGAACATTGGCTGTTTGCCAGGAACACCTGAATTTGCAGGATGTTCGGCGGGGCAATGCACTGCAAGCTGCACAGAGCTTTGCCCAATCAGGGTGCAGTATAAGCTAGTAGTTAAGGAGTGGGGCCAGGAAGCCAGCCGCGCTGTCCTTAAAAAATGAATGAGTCATTCGTTGTCAATGGGCTTCCCCGCTGACAAAAAAAAATTGCTGGTAAAAAAAGGAAAATAAAAAAAACACCATGGGGTCCCCCCAGTCCATAACAGTTCCTCCGAGTCTTGAATGATTTTAAGGGGAACCCCACACCAAAATTTAAAAAAAATTGGTATGGGGTCCCCCCCAAAATCCATACCAAACCGGGCATGCAGCCTGGCAGGTCAGGAAAGGGGGGTGAAAGAGCACCCACCTACTGAATCATACCTGCCCCTATGTCCTCAACATGAGGGGTGGGTGCTTTGGGGCAACGGGGTTCTGCACCCACCCCAAAGCACCTTGTTCCCATTTTGATGGGGACAAGGGCTTCATTCCCACAACCGTGGCCAATGGTTGTGGGGGGTCTGTGGGCGGGGGGCTTATAGGAATCTAGTGGCCTCCTTTAACAAGGGGTCCCCGATCCCTCCCCCCTATGTGAATGAGTATGGGGCACGTAGTGCCCCTACCTATTCACCAAAAAAGTGTCAAAAAGTAATAAAAACACACACACAGTTTTTGTCAATTTGTTAATTAAAAAATAAAAAACTGTGTCCCCCGTAGTAAATCCATCGTCTATCATGCTGCATGCCACACCCAAAAATAAAAAAATATTAAAACGCTCTTGCCGACATGATGGTTGGCTGCCTACAGCAGGCTAAGCCATTTGACAGTTCTTATATAGGTAAAGGGTGGGGCCACCTGACTCTGGTGGCACTGCCCCCATCTGACATCATAGATCGGTGCATGCTGGGGCAGGAAGCATTTTTATTTTATTTTTCGTGTGCGGCGTGTTTGATGATGGATTTACATGGGGAGGGCACTGTTTTTTTATTTTTTAATAAAGGAATTGTCAAAAACTGTGTGTGTGTTTTTATTACCTTTTGACACTTCTTTGGTGAATGGGTAGGGGTACTATGTACCCCAAACTCATTCAGATGGGGGTCAGGATCTGGGAGCCCCCTTGTTAAAGCCCCTCACCCACAGACCCCCACAACCACCGGCCACGGTTGTGGGTATGAGGCCCTTGTCCCCATCAACATGGGGACAAGGTGCAAAGCACCCACCCCCCCCATGTTGAGGTATGTGGCCTGGTATGGTTCAGCAGGGGGGTGCTCGTTTGTTCCCCCTTTCCTGACCTGCTGGGCTGCATGCCCGAATAAGGGCCCAGTATAGATTTTGGGGGGAACCCCACCTAATTTTTTCTTTATTTGCAATTGCAGCCATGAGTCATTTTAAATGTGATTTGACTCATTTTTTTTTCTATTTTTTCTTTCATTTTTGCTACAGCATGTTCTATATATGCTACAGATACGCCACTTTACAGGCAGACTAAGGGGACCCACAGGCTCTATATTAAAATGAGTTATTCACTTTTATTGTTGTACTTTAAGCAATATTAAAATCACTGCTCCTAAAAAGAACATTGTTTAAAAAAAATGCATTGATACATGTCCCCCAGGGCAGTACCCAGACCCCTATACCCTTTTATGGCTAATTACTTGCATATAAGCTTCAAAATGGGCACTTTTGATTTTTCCCTTTTGGCTCCCATAGACTTCAATGGGCTCCGCCGTTTGGGTTAGAACTTTTCCCCTGTTCAGGAGTTCTATTGAAAACTGAACAGGGGGTATTTGGCCCATCTCTAATCATATTCAGGGCACACTTATTAATGAGAAACTAACAGTTATACTCAACGACAAGCATGATACAATTTTGCAAATCTGGCAACCTTGGCTTGATCATTACCCATCTTCTCAGCTAACTTCAATCCTGCTGGACTTGTAGACTAGAATCGCTGCAATTGAACACTCAAATGTGCTAGCCTCTGGGGTACTTTTTCCCCTCTTCCCCACTCCCCTTCCCAATCCCTTCTCTCAGATTATTCTCTTCTGTGCCTTCCCTTTTCCACCTCTTTCTTTTCTTTTCTTTTCTTTTTTCTTTTCTTTTCTTTTCTTTTCTTTTCTTTTCTTTTCTTTTCTCTATCTGATTCAGCCCCCTTAGTACTATGTGTGGGTTGACAATGTTAATCCCCCCATTTACCCCCCTTCTTTTTTTCTATTATAAACTTTGGTTAGAGCCTTTATAGACATTATTTCATTTGTTGTTATGAATCACACGTTTGTTAGTATGGGTTTATTCAGTCAATTACCTTCTCATTACCAGAGTCATAAAGTATAGTAGGAATGGAAAGACACAAGCAACAATTTATGTAGTTTACATTATTGTTTGTATAATAGGTCAGCGGTGCACCAGTAAAACAACATTATACCTTGTTTAGCAGTAATTTGGACTTTTAAGTACTGTTTTTACAGATATCCAATTTCTGGTTGTTGTCTTTGAATGTCCCTTGCTCCTATATATTGTTAATAATTGTAAAGAAGATATTTCAATGTACACCAGTTCTCCTAAAATTGTGTTAGTTTAAACACGGCTGGAAGGAAGGCACCTATGTTGTTATTACTAATCATGTAAAAACTGCCAATAGGCATGCCATGAGTTTCAGGAATCATTTGAATATCTGAAAGATGCAAATATTTGAGGGCTGGTTTGACTGTGTTTATGCATCCTTGTACAACTGGTTCTATATCTGTCAGTGGTGTCTAGTATAGTATTATGGGTGCCTTTAGCTGTTTCTGCTGTGTCAGACTGGCTGAGTAAAACTTAGGAAAGGATATCACCAAAAATACCTAATTAGAGAGCACATGTTTTGCATAGACAGTGTTCTTACATGTAATGGAATTGCTTGTTCAACAAAAGTAAGGGTAAAGCATATTTAAACTTTGTTATTTATATAAGCTATCTAGACATTTGCAAACATGTCAAAATATACAAAATACTATTTCTTTCTTAGTAACATATTCTGGTATTCATTTAAAGCCAAGTATTAACATTTAGGCCTCATACACACGGGCGTATGAAAAAAAATAAGCAGAACATCAGACCCGACGTCAGGGAAAAATCGGCTTTTCTTTTCTGCGTTTTGCATCGACGTTCGTGAGCGTTAATGCGCGTTAGTGAGCGTCGGCGTCAATAGGCGTTTAAAAAAAAAAAACATTCCTCTGCTATTTTTTAACCTGAAAACGTGGGCATCAAAAATGCCGGTTAAACGCCGACGCCCTCTGCAGCTCAAAACTTCAGCATTTTTAAGGGGCCATTGGATAACATGGAGAACTGTAAAAACCGCAAAAAAAAGGTGGCTGTAAAAAATGCCTGTGTGTATGAGGCCTTAACATTAACTAGCAAATGCAGCACACTCTTAGCACAAACACATGTACGCATATATGCGGCCCTTCTGAAAAAGACTGACTTCCATGAGGCCACATGTGTGCAGTCTGTGGGAAGGGGTTAAAGTACAACATATGACCCTTCTGTTTGATCATTTTGTAACGAGAGGTCAAACTAATTTGGTGAGTGAAGCCCAGCACTTTATAAGAGGGGATATTTTTAGGCATTCTTGCTTCAAAAGTGTTTATTACCCAAAAAAAAAAATACACTGTTCCTTTACCCACTTGCCATCCAGCCGCTGGCAGGGCGGCTCTCCTGCGCAAATCAGCTACAGCGGTTCATGTACAAGTGATGGGGGCGTGCGTGCGCCTCGGGAGCGTGCCCGTGGGTCAGGCAGACTCGATGTCCGCCCGGTGACCCGCGATCGCTTTGTACAGAGGCAGAATGGGGATCTGCCTTTGTAAACAAAGCAGATCCCCATTCTGACAGGGGACATGGCACAGTTAGAACACAGTGAGGGAACACACTTAACCCCTTGATCCCCCCCTAGACTTAACCCCCTTCCCTGCCAGTGTCATTATGACATTGATCAGTGCATTTTTATAGCACTGATTAATGTAATAATGTCACTGGTCCCCAAAAAGTATCATTTGGGGTCAGATTTGTCTGCGGCATTTGTTTATATATGTATATATATATATATATATTTATTTATATGTATTATAGCAAAAAGTAAAAAAAAATTTTTTTTTTCAAAATTGTCGCTGTTTTTTTTATAGAGTAAAAAATAAAAAACGCAGAGGTGATCAAATAGCACCAAAATAAGCTCTATTTGTGTGAAAAAAATAAATTTTGTTTGGGTACAAAAGCAACGCAGTGCCATATCAGAAATGGCCTGGTCAGAAAGTGGGTAAATCCTTCTGAGGCTGAAGTGGTTAAAGAAAGTTATACAGCACAGTGCTTGTGCTGTGTTATTTAGCTCCTGTGTCACCTGATACCTGGCTGATCCTGCCTGGTTCTTCCTTCCTCCCTGTAAACTGACCATGGTATATCATGGCTCCTGAGCCCTGACACCGTGGTCAGTTTATGTACCTCCGTCATCCGCAGCCTTGCTTTCTGCCTGTCAGCTCTTACAAGTGCTGGCCCCTACCCTACTGCTGCTAAAATTACTCTTACATTTTCACACAAACTTCTCTGTTTGCTAATGACAAGTGTCCCAGTGTGTGTGCTTTATAAATAAAATGCAATTCCATACCTGATTTTAGAGTGTCGCTCGGTGCTCAAGTAACCGGCCACCTCTCTCCTCCTCCTCTCACGATTGACATCAGTTGGGGATTCTCAGCCCCTCCCGCTCTAGCTGTCAGATTGGAAGAGGGGATAGCTGGCCAGTCATGTGAGCACCCACTGGTGCTCTGAAATCAGGTACAGAATGGCATTTTATTTACGAAGCACACACACTGGGACACTTGTCATTAGCAAACAGAGAAGTTTGTGTAAAGAGAACCAAGAGGCTTAACAACCACTTTAATATTGTTATGGACTTTTTTTGATTTATATAACATTTGGTAAGCACCAGCACTTTTTATCACTGAAAGAGGTTATGCATATATGATATTGCACTATTTGTTTTAATGGTCACAGAAATATATGCATTGTTTTATTGATTTGTTTTTGTTTTTTTATTTATATGTAGTAAGGGAGTTATTCATGCAATTGAATCTGTATGTGATGTAATATGCATGTACAGTATGTATGCTTGTAATTAAATTTTCCTGTACCTGAATCTTGCTGTAAGCTTGAGTGTTCCAAATAATATAAAGGATCAACGCCTCATTAGTGGAGGTGATCATTTTGTCCCTCACTAAGTAAAGCAGCACATAGATGACTTGATTTTATTTTCACGGGTGGAAGGAAAGAATATCACTCAATTTCCCCATCAACACAGTCAGTGTTGATGGGGAAATGCCACCCGCAGCGCTATTGTATTCTGCCGGAAGGGATTGCAGGGGAGCCTTTTCTGGCTGGCAGAACACAATGATTACTGCTAGCAGCTATAGCTGTCAACAGAGATCAAATGTAAAAAAATCTGACAGACTGGTTGTCCATCAATCAACTTGGGTAAAATCAGCCTGCCCATAAATGGATCAAATCTCGGCTAGCCCCTGATAAATTTTGATCCGTGTATGACTGGCTTAATTCCAAAGCAAATGAGATTGAATGGGATGTTCCCCACTATCATGAATGAATTGAATATTCTATTTTTATCACTTCATTTAATTTTCTTTGTTCTATCTCTCTTTTCCCAGCATTATTTTTCTGTGTTATTATTTTTTGGCAGTTTTTATTAAAGGGACAGTAAGCATTATCGTAAAGAATTTGTACTGCCTTTTGAAGAAAAAGAACAATGATGCGGAGCCTTCATCAATTCCATACCAAGCACTAATTCGGGTATGCAGCCTGGCTGGCAAGGAAAGCAGGGGGAAGTAACCCCCCCCCCCACACACACACACTCACCAGAGCCCTACCAAGCCACTATTCCGCATCTTTGGGAGGATATCTTCCAAGGTGGGGGAGTCCCCCCCCCTTTAAGGCACCTTGTCTTCATGTTGATGCAGACAAAAGCCTCATTCCTATACCTGATGCCCAACAGGATGTGAGGGTCTCGGAGGAACTTATAAAAATCTGAAAACCCGCTTTACAATGGTGAGGCCCCCAGATATCTACCCCCCCATCCACAAGATTAAGTATGTAGTACCCCTTGTTACTCATTTGCAAAAAAAAAAAAAAACAATTAAAACATAGATGCTGTGAAAAAAAAAGCTTTTTGCAAAGCAAATGTTGTCAGTTATGACAAACTCACCTACCACTGCACCCCTTGAAATTGATACTAGACACTTATCAAGGCATGTAGTTTGGCCAGATAGGCCTCTTACATTGAAAAGGAAACTTGCAAGGGTGGGATAATTAGGCCCCCACCTTGTCTACACGTTGATGGGGACAAGCATCTCATCCCCACATTTTGTCCCCCAAAAGAGATGTTGGCATCTGAATAAGGGGGCCCAGATATCCTCAATGAGTGTGAATAAATAAAAGCACTGTACATATAGTAGTACACCTTATTACTCATTCACAAAAAATATAATTAATAACAGAGGAAATGAAAAAGGTGGACAGTTGGACTGGCCAAATCTTGCCAGTTTGTTCTCCTTTTCACCTAAAGTGATTGTAAAGTCTCATTTTTTTGTAGATAAAAATAACAAATGTGCTATACGTACCTGCCTTGTGCAATGCTTTTGCACAGAGCAGCCCAGATCCTCCTCTTCTCTGGTCCCTCTTTGACTCTCCTAGTCCCTCCCTCCTGTTGGGTGACCCCACAGCAAGCCGCTTGCTATGGGGGCACCCGAGCCAAGTCACAACTCCTCCTCTCCATTTTCTATTCTCATTGGCTCACTGACTTTGATTGACCGCAACGGGAGCCAATGGCACCACGCTGCTGTCTCACCTATTGAAGAGGGGAGTCCCAGAAGGCAAAGGCATTCCTACATCGCTGGAGCTAGAGGGACCTCAGGTAAGTATTAGGGTGGCTGAGGGGGGCTTTTTATCTTAATGCATAAAATGCATTAACCTCCCTGGTGGTATGATTATGTCAGATTTTTGCGTCTCAAAGCGGTACATTGTTTTGCATGCAATTTTTGGTGTTTTATATTGTACGCCTGTAATTCTTAGGAATAACTTACTTAAATCTGTCCAAACAAGAGTCTTGTAGAAATCCCGGGTATGATAAAGTTTGAAACATGAAATCATACATTTTAATTTAATAAATAACTATAAATAATTATCAAAAATAATAATATAATAATAATAAAATGTATTCAATCATGTAATCAAGTCAAAAACACTGAATTTGCTCAGTTGAAGAGTTGTCGCTGTCGTCACTTTCAGTGTCTGATGAAAATTTTCCCAAGAAATCACTCAATCTGCAAGTGATTTTTATTTACTATCGCTGTTTTCTGCCTGATCAAAAAACGCTTTTGATGTAAAGGGATGCTTTTTGGATGCCATGGACATTCTCAAGTTTCCAGGCAGAAAGAATGGCATATATAAAATAAAAGTGCATGCAGGGCACTGGACAAAGCACTAGGGACAAAAGGGATGTGAAATGATTTGTTACAGTAATGTAATTTTACAGATTACAGTGTACTGTATGTACTTTTTTTAATGTGTTTTTCACTTTTTGAATTTGCCGCCAGGCTTTGCTCCAATGTGACGCTCGCAGGGAACGGAGCCCGGCACATAGTACATCGGGCGGAGGACACAGCCCGCAGACACGGCGGGAGGACATCGCAGGATCCTGGGGACAAGGCAATAACTTTGCCTGGATCCTGTGATGCAATCCCGAATGTGGCTCGGGGTTACCGCTTTTGGTAGTGAAAACTCACCCCGAGCCACACTCGGGAATACCGCTAAGGAGGTTAAGGTAATAAATCTTCTGACTTTACAACCACTTTAACTGTGAACAGGCTGGGTTTGGGCTGAACTCATGTCTCATAATTCATGTTTCTTACTTCATTTGAGGTAAAACTTCAGATTTCTTGTTTAAAAAGATGTGAGCTATATATAGAATATCACAAGGATTTTTTGCAAACCTTACAGAATCTTAGTTTTTGTTTTCTGAAGTAAATCATGCCTTTTTCTGTCCTTTTTAAAGCTAGTGTTTACTGGGAGGATCTACTTTTGTTTTTAACATGTGATCAGTTTTAGTGTTGAAATTTAAAACATTTAGAAATTATCTAAACAAAAATGAATCTCCTATTGCTTGGGATGCCTGTATTATTACATGTATCTCACTGAAAATTTACGTAAACAGCCGTAAACAAATAAGCAAGGTAAGCAGTAAACTGCCAGAGATGATAAAAAGTTTAGGTTGAAAAAAAACCTGAAAAATAATGTACATTTTAGAGTGATACAAAAAGACAATTTTCAGGGAAGAAGCAATGGGTTAGCAACTCATAGTTGCTCTGCAGCAATGTAAGTAAATTAAGCCTTGAAAGTTTATGCTAACAATTCCTACAGATTTCCAAACTTTTGTTGATTACTTAGAAGTTCTCCGTCTTTATAAAATAAGTATTGAAATATAGTGTTGCTATGCAGTCTTATGCAATAATTGGACAGGATTGTACTGCAGGAAGCAGTATATTGCTTTCAAAATAGTGAAAAAGGGCAATTAACAAAGGAAAATATGCAGATCATTATAACCCTTAAGGCATCATGCACACAGGACATTAAAAAAACATTCTAAAAACGTCAGTAGCTTTGTAGTGAGTTTTTCAGCACTATTGCACTAGCGTTTTTGAACAGTAGTGTTTTTGAGGATTTTTTTTATTTTAATGGATCGAAAACATCCAGAAATGTTGGTTGTGCGTTTTTTGAGCAGTAGCATTTTCTTTTATCCTCAATGGGTCAAAAACATCCAGACAGCTGAAAAACATCTCTCAGAACACACTAGTCTTAGGTTTTTTTTACAGCTCAAAAACGACCCAGTCAAAAACTGTTGATAACAGCCTATGTGTGCATGAACACATAGGATAACATGATGGAGGGTTTATTGACTGTAGAAAATAATGTCTAAAGCTAAAAACAGCAGCTGTAAAAACATCCAAAAACGCCCTGTGTGCATGAGGCCTAAAAGTGCAAGTCTTTCCTTAAGATAATTTTCAAAGAAAGCCAATATGTCAGTAAGTACAGTTTCCTATGCCATTAAAAGGCACTTGGAAACTGGAGGAAACTCTGACAGGAGGACGTCTGGCAGACCCAATGCCACAACAGCATCAAAAGACAAGTTTCTGAGAGCCAACAGCTTGCATGACAGGTGGCTCACAGGACAACCGCTTCAAGCACAGCTTAACACTGATCTAAGTAAATAAGCTAAATGTGAAGAGAAGACTACAAGGTGCAGGTTGAATGGCTGTAAAAAAGCCATTGCTAAGAAAGCAAAATAACAAAAAGAGGCTTGCCTGGGCCATGATGCACCGCCAGTGGACTACTGAAGATTGGAAGTTTTTATGGACCGATTAATCAAAATTTGAGACCTTCAGTCCTTAATGCAGGGATTTTGTACACTGTCAAGTAGGTGAAAGGTTGGTTCCTCAGTGTGTGACACCAACTGTTAAACATAGAGGAGGAAGCATGATGGCATGGGGCTCTTTTGCAGGATCAAGAGTTGGCAACTTGCACAGAGTGGCACCCTGAAGCAAAACTACTACCACAGCATTTTGCAGTGAAATGCAATACCCTCTGGAATTTACCAGTCTATTCTTGATGGCTACTTCATTAGAGGAAGCAGAATGGATTGAGGATTGGGGGAGTCCTATTTATGGATCATTTGTATAAGGATTAAATCGGTTTCTTGAAAAAGTTTTTCCCAGACAAAATCTGTTGAGATTTTGGCTTAATCAAGGTGTGTATGCAGACTGTTAAGCGAGGGGCAGGAAAGCAGCAGCTAAATATATGATATATACAGTATGAGATATGCTTATAACTATATGCATGTTTTGTTGGTAGAATTTTAACTGTTTAATAAATGTGACTGTGGTTAAAGCACTGTTTTCTTATTTTCCCCAAGGATATGAATATCTATATTGGAGGTGGATTGCTGGTCGGAGTTTCTCTATAAACTGCCCCTAACTATGGAATGAAATAAAGCTGCTCTTGCCAATTTGTTAGTTCAGAAAGGTATGCATATTTGGTGAGTGATTTTTCTATTGGGAGTGGATCACTATGGATGGAGTAATCACAGTTTGGATTAAGATGGAAAAGAAATAGTGCACTGCACATGAAACACTTTATTAAGAACTGGATTTGATATGCTTGATCAACTTTTTAGATTTATGAACTGTAACAGTTTTTTCTCTTTTGCACAGAACATTTTTATTTGGATCTATTTATAAATCTGCACTTAATATGGATTAATTATTATACACTTTTATAGTGCTGCAGGATGAATCAAGGAATATAGTGATTCATAAGATATATTTATTACCCTCTGGAATTTGCCTAGCTGGTCGGTGGTTCATTCTAAAGGAAGATGATGACCCACAACATACCTCCAGGCTTTTTCAGAACTACTTTAGAAGAAAAGAACAAGACGGTAGGCTTCAAATCATGGAATGGCCAGTACAGTCTCCAGACCAAAAACCCCATTGCACTGATTTTGGATCAAAAGAAAAACAACCTACAAGTGCAACACCTTTGTGAGAACCTCTGAAATTTTTGAACAATATTTGATTTCTGTTGTACAAAGAATGTCATGGATTTGTTTGGCTGTTATATTTGCAAAAGGTGTTTATTTTTATGAGTCAAAAACAGATTACATTTTGTTAAAGAAAACAATGTCATGATTTCTTTCTATGTCCAGTTGTCTATTTGTTCTACTGTTTTATACTGTATATGTTTGCTAGCAACAGTTGAGTTTTCCTTTAAACAGAGTGGATATCTTTTTTTAATTTCTTCATCTACAAACATCTACACTTAACATGTTCTAATTCATACCCAATAGTATTCTGTAAATATAGGTCAGAGATATACTGCCAACTTTCTAAAGGCCAAGTAATTAGCAAAAATAAACATGTAATTTAAGGGAGTAATTTACCATCTACAAAGCCAAATATCTGATCCGTACATGAAAAATGTTTCTGATAGCTAAAATTACTACCTGTCATAAAACAAACAAAGAGATATTCACTGTAAAACATTATCGATATCAATTATAAAGTGCAGGTCTTTTGGCAGTGGAAGAATAATTATGTAAAGTGCAATAACTGCTTTTGAAAGGGAATGCTACTAGCTGAATTTACACTCTAAACAATTAAGTGCAATTAAAATGATGATTTAAAGTCATTAGCTACAGATACAGAAAAATGTAATGACCAAACAGCCAATTCATGTTGATTTGCATATAAAATACATCCTGCTTATACATTGGATTTATTTTTCTTTAAATGGGCAGTGAAGCATATGCTTATTGACTAAGTTATTGCCAGAACTACTCTCAATCTGGAATTTGGCTAAATTATTTAGTTTATATCATATTTCTCTACCAGTGATTTGCAGAACCAACAGTTGGAGTTTGTCATATAAACATACAAATATTTCACAGTTAAGCATTTCAATTAGCTGGGCTGGATTTCCCTGACTGATAATTATTGCTTTCCCCTGAGGTAAACAAGCTCTGGGCATGTTGAGATCTGAGCATGCATCTTGGAAAGATCTTTCAAAAGACAGAGCTGGTATTTGCTGGATTGTGTAAATTCCACACTAAGCCACACAGCCAAATAAACAGGCCATATTTACAAACATTAGCCAGGCATTCGCCATTTTGCCACAGTAGCAAATAGCCACAAATTACGGATCTCCGGCTGTGCATAGTAACCAATCAGCTTCTAAATTAACTTTTTTCAGTTATTCTTTGACAGAAGCTGATTGGTTAGTATGCAAATTGCAGTGTTTCCTGGAGCTGAATCAAAAGGGTAAATTAAGGGTCCCATCACCAACTAGTTCATATGAAGTCTGTTAGTACATAGGGAATTTATACACAAATATATGTGCATATGAAAAAAGTGGGGAGGGAAAAGAAAAGAAGGGGGAAGAAAATGGAAGTGCCACCTTAGTGTAAAGGTTAATACCAGGGGAGGGGGGTTTCCATGCCTCATTGTCCTCCGGGGTTCCGTGTCATTCTCTGGGCTGTTCAGGGATAGATGAGGAGTCCTCTGTGCGTTCTGTGGCCACCAGGAAGCAAAACCAGCATGGAATGCATCCTGAAATTAGGTCACCGGAACAGAAAATGGCCGGGCTAAGCAGGCGGAGAATAGGCTACATGCTTGGAGCTTCAACTCCTTCTACATGCTATAAATGACAACAAAGCAGCCCCCCCAAAACATTATAGTAATCTGGATCATAAGGGTCAGGGTTCTGCTAGATCTGAGACTCAATTTTACATGTGGTGTTTGGCTTCTCTGTTCACCTTTTCAAAAACACCACAGATTGTATGTGCAACAGTTTTAGTAAATGTCCCCTCACTATGATTTTATTGTCCTTGAAGCATTCTCTATTAAAACTAAAAACTTTCTTTAAAGTAGAAGATGATCCACAACTCTACACATGCTCTTAAATATGTCCAAAATGTATTAATGCTCCATAAAAGAAAGAAAGGCAGTTGGCGCTTCCCTGTATGTCCTCCTGCTTGAACACTAGGGGGACTTTGTGGCAACTTTTATAATGAATTATATAGTGTTATATAGGTGTTACAACCTGTGAATTGTTAGTAAGATGACTGTGCTGCTTAAAAATAAATAAATAAATATATATCGGCTTGTGAAATGTGTATACAAAATAAATAAAGGAATATATAAACAATTTAAATATGTGTATCTAAAAATGACTTCAAAACTGGATATAATCCAAGGCTACAATCCTATGCAATTCATAAATATTATACTCAAAGATTTTTCAGGCCTTACAGAGTATCATACAATAGACATGTGCCAGAATGTGAAAAAAACGTATTCAAAAAAAAGTTTTTGTGAATAAATAAAAAATATAGATTAATCAAAAAAAGGTGGAATAAATAAATAATCGATGAAAAATTTATTATCAGAAATTGATAGTCTTTATATTATATAGAAAAAAAAACGGTGATTAAAAAGTTACTCAAATATTTGATGAAAAAAATACAAAAAGATCTTCGTGCATTTACTGAAGTGACTTTCCTTTCTTGGTGCTGTGAGTCTCAATAAAAGCTATAAGTGACTTTTTCCACAGTGCTGAGAATAAATATATATATCGGTGACTTCACTTTGTGGTCCCCTATGTGTCCCCACTCACCAGATACAGGCACCCCTGCAGGGGTACGAGCCTGTGGGAACTTTATCCGGATGCCTCTGGGACCCTGTTCCTCCACGCGTCCTCCACTGTGTTCCGCTGGTCCTGGGAACGTCCTGTGTTCACTCTCCTGGTTGTTCTCCCTGATCTCCCACGTTTTGGTCAGTTCAGATAATCCTCCAATTAGGTTACCGGAATAAAATTGAGAAGCACAATAGTGTGTATCCTTTTTAAAAGGGTTTTATTGTGCTTTTACATCCACAGTGGATGTAAAAGCACAATAAAACCCTTTTAAAAAGGATACACACTATTGTGCTTCTCAATTTTATTCCGGTAACCTAATTGGAGGATTATCTGAACTGACCAAAACGTGGGAGATCGGGGAGAACAACCAGGAGAGTGAACACAGGACGTTCCCAGGACCAGCGGAACACAGTGGAGGACGCGTGGAGGAACAGGGTCCCAGAGGCATCCGGATAAAGTTCCCACAGGCTCGTACCCCTG
Source organism: Glandirana rugosa (assembly GCA_018402905.1). Taxonomy (NCBI): domain Eukaryota; kingdom Metazoa; phylum Chordata; class Amphibia; order Anura; family Ranidae; genus Glandirana; species Glandirana rugosa. The sequence goes on along the minus strand of BLSH010349343.1, from coordinate 192,832 downwards.
CAGCGGTGCCTGTATCTGGTGAGTGGGGACACATAGGGGACCACAAAGTGAAGTCACCGATATATATATTTATTCTCAGCACTGTGGAAAAAGTCCCTTATAACTTTTATTGAGACTCACAGCACCAAGAAAGGAAAGTCACTTCAGTAAATGCACGAAGATCTTTTTGTATTTTTTTCATCAAATATTTGAGTAACTTTTTAATCACCGTTTTTTTCTATATAATATAAAGACTATCAATTTCTGATAATATATTTTTCATCGATTATTTATTTATTCCACCTTTTTTTGATTAATCTATATTTTTTATTTATTCACAAAACCTTTTTTTGAATACGTTTTTTTCACATTCTGGCACATGTCTATTGTATGATACTCTGTAAGGCCTGAAAAATCTTTGAGTATAATATTTATGAATTGCATAGGATTGTAGCCTTGGATTATATCCAGTTTTGAAGTCATTTTTAGATACACATATTTAAATTGTTTATATATTCCTTTATTTATTTTGTATACACATTTCACAAGCCGATATATATTTATTTATTTTTTTTTTTTTTTGTAATTCCTTTATTTAGATAACAGAGAGTTAACAATCAAAGGTAGTCAGCAGTATCAATTTAACAATAAAGACACATGGCAGGTACATTGATACAATTTCAAATCGCAAGCTCTTAATCCTGGGTTGAGAAATCCTAAACCATTGCTTGTGCGATACCTCAGGGGGCTTCATTCAGCGAAAGGTACGGAGCAACAGGTCTGCAAGGGTGGGCATCCCCACCTCTTGCATCCGCATCAATCTACCTAGGAAGCCGTTGGTGATGAGGGATTGTTAGGTCTCGCTATTTATTTTCAAAAAATGAACTGATAGCTGGGAGAGGAAGAGTCCCGTCGGAGCGGGATACTCCTAGATATAACCGAGACATGGGGAGAGTTAGACCACGTTTGGAAGGATGTATAAAAGGGGGTCAGTGCTAGAGGTCCAACCCTCCCTATCACATTGAAAAACAGTCAGTGGACGGGTACTAAAGGGATGGGGATGGATACAAGAAAAAATTGAAGAAGAAATTACCAGAACAGGAAAAGATAGGGTGAGTACAGGGTAGGAGAGTGGGTTACCTGCCATCTGGAAGGTAGGGGGGGGGGAGGGAAGTGGAAAGAGCAGAGGAAGGACGGGAGGTCTACCCCTCTCCCCCCGCCCGGACTGAGCCACGCGACCCGACAGGGTCCCAACAGATCACGACATCACATCTAAGTAGGGTTCAGTGTAAACATAGTGGTTCCAGGGCCTCCAAATTTCATGAAATGCCTCCTCGCGCCCATTGAGGGTCGCCGTGAGATCCTCCATATTCCGCAGTTCATTGACCTTCCTAAACCACAATGCTTTTGAGGGGGGGGGCTCCCCGATCTCCAGCAAAGGGGTATGCAGGCTCTGGCCGCGTTAAGTAGGTGAATTGTAAGAGAGGACTTATACTTCCCAACTGGCCGGGGGGATAAGTGTAGCAGACATGCAGCAGGATTGCCCCCTACCTCAACTCCCGTGAGCTGCTTGATTATGTTTGCTACATCACACCAGAAATCCGCAAGCTTAGGGCAAGACCAAAAGATGTGGAGCATCGTGCCCTCCGACTCTCCACACCTCCAACAGGAGCTGGGTACCTCCGGTGCAAATCGGTGAATGAGAGAAGGGACCCTGTACCAGCGGGAAAGGATCTTGTACCCGGTTTCCTGTATTCTAACAGCCATTGAAGACTTTTGGGCTAGGTGTAAGATTTTCATCTTTTGGGTAGCGGAGAATTGAATGTTCAGGTCCGTTTCCCACCTAAGAAGGAAGGGCGGGACATAATCACTCCCTGGGTCGACCAGCAAAGTGTAGATTAGTGAAAGAGTGTGCTGCACCGGCTCCCCGGCGTGGCAGATGCGTTCAAAAACAGTTAGATCGCGTAGGATCCCAGGGGTCCCAGCGATTCTACGAAGAAAGCTTCGCAGCTGTAGACCACTCCAGAAATCCAGCAGAGGGCCCACTCCTGACTCGTCCCATTGCAAGGTAGTTGGTTCATCCTGGTTGAAAAAGTCACAGAGATACTGTTTACCCCTATCTCTGAGGGCCTGGAAGCGGGTACCCTGCATTCCCGGCTCAAAGGCAGGATTACCCAGGATAGGAATCAGTGGGGAGGGCATGGGCGAGATGCGAGAATGGCGAAAAGCCTCTCTGGCCACCCTAAGGGTGCAACCGAGGGTGGGGTGGCCGGCGACGACCGCCGGAGGCGACTCCGGCGACCACAACCAGCCCCGCAACATGTCATCAGCATCCTCCATCTCCATGGACACCCACCACTTCGTCCCTGAGTGACAATGCCAATCGACCACCCTTGCCAGATGTGCTGCTCTGTAGTAGGCCTTAATGTCCGGGAGCCCCAAACCCCCCCTGTCCCGAGGCAGGTGGAGGAGTTTAAGTTGGATACGTGGCCTCCGATGGGACCAGAGGAATTCTCTGAAAAGGGCGGCTGTCTTCCTGAAGAAAGCCGGGGGTAAATAGACAGGTAGGGCTTGCATAATATACAAGATCCGGGGAAGAATCGTCATCTTCAAGGCACTGCAGCGCCCAAACCAGGATAGGGTAAGGGAATGCCAGTGAATGAGATCCTTCTTCAGGCGAATTAGAAATTGGGCAAAGTTGGCCTCGTAGAGGTCCGCCAGGTTTGGGGTTATATTGATTCCCAGGTAACGGACCGAAGACTGGGCCTGCCGGAGGGGGGAGGAGGAGATCACTGCCCCGATCTCATTGCTGTCTGCCGTGATATTTAAGAGGTTGGACTTAGCTAAATTTATTTTGTAAAATGACAGAGAGCCGTAAACCTCAAGCGTGTGTAGTAGTTCTGGGAGGGAGATCTGCGGATTGGTAAGGAAGAAAATTAAGTCGTCCGCGAAGGCGGCAACTTTGTGTTCTCCGGAGCGTTTGCAGAATCCACTAATGGCAGGGTTACTTCTAATCACACAGAGCAAGGGCTCTAGAGTGAGTATAAAAATTAGGGGGGACAGGGGGCAGCCCTGACGCGTACCATTGCGAATCTCGAAGAAGGGTGAGCGGGTCTCATTCACCCTCACCGCCGCTGTGGGGCTGGAGTAAAGGGATAGGATCCAGCTACGCATAGAGGACTGGAGCCCTATGTGTGCGAGTGTTGCCTGCAGGAATGACCACCTAACCCTGTCAAAGGCCTTTTCCGCATCCGTTGACAACAGGACAAGCGGACGACCCGATGACCGGGCAGCATGTATTAAATTTAGTGCCCGGATGGTGTTGTCCCGAGGTTCCCGCAGGGGGACGAAGCCCGCCTGATCCCTATGGATCAGGGATGGGACATGGGGTAAGATACGGTTGGCAAGGACCTTCGCAAATAGCTTCAGGTCGGCATTTAGGAGCGCAATCGGGCGGTAATTACTACAGCGGGTCGGGTCCTTACCCTCCTTGGGGATCAGGGAGATGTATGCCCGTAGCGAATCAGTCGGGAAGGAGTAGCCCTCCGTAATGGAATTCCACGCTGAGACCAACGGTTTTGAAAGGACTCCAAAGAAAGTCTTGTAGTAAGTTGGGGTGAAGCCATCCGGGCCCGGGGCTTTTTTGGGTTTAGAGTGTGCAAGTGCCACACTCAACTCCTCGACTGTGATGGGTTCCTCCAGGGCCTCCACTGCCTCGGGAGGCAGAGACGGCATGCCTGATGATGCGATGTAGGACAGGGACCCGTCCACCCCCGCAGGCCCGGAGGCCCCAGGGGATTTGTCCTCTATATTGTAGAGCGCCTGAAAGAAAGATTGGAATTCCCTGGCTATTTCCGGAGAGGAGGTGAGTTTCCGGCCCTGGGCACCTGTAATTTGGGAAATTGAGGTCTTAGCCTGGGGGCCCCTCAACGCCCTTGCCAGGAGGGTACCTGGTTTGTTTGAGAACTCAAAGAAGGAGCGATGGCCCAGGCCAGTTTTTGTTTGGTTTTGTGGAAAAGCAAAGTGCTCAGTTCTTCTCTAGCCCGTTGGGGGTCCAGATAGACTGACCGTGCCAAGCTGTCTTTATGGACTTGTTCCAGCCTGCGGACCAGTGCAAACAGGTCGTCTACTCTCTTGGCCCTCTCTCGTTTTTGTCGAGCCCCAATTTTCATCAGGAGTCCCCGGGTCATCGTTTTATGGGCCTCCCAGACTATGAGTGGATTGTCCACTGACGGGGTGTTCACGGGGAAAAAGTCCCGGATGGCCGAGAGGAGCTCTGCTCTGGTCTCCTCAGATTGCAGGAGAGACTCGTTCAGCCTCCAAGAGGGAGGGGTCCTAGAGGTCGGGCCCCATCGAAGAGTCAAGTGCACTGGGGCATGGTCCGAAAGGGAAATGATGTCGATAGACGCGGAGACTACCCTGGCGAGGTCACCTTGGGGGATAAAGAGAATAGGTATGGTGCACTGATGAGAAAAAAGAGTAGTCTCTGGACTGCGGGTGGAGTACTCGCCACGGATCAACCAGATGAAGAAGTTGTAGGTCTGCCTTAAGGCGCTTTAGGCGGGAGTATGACAGGTGGGACGCTGCCCTGGAGACATCCGGGAGGGGGTCCAAGGCGAAATTCAGGTCGCCTCCAAAAATGAAGACGCCTTCTTGGAACTCGAGAAGTTCAGGCAACAGTTCCTGTAGGAACCGTGGGTGGTCAGTATTAGGGAAATAGACGTTCGCCAGTGTGACCTGTATCCCGGATATCCATCCCTTAACCAGGAGATAGCGCCCCTGTGTGTCCGCCCTGGTGTCGTCCAGTGTGACCGCTTGCAGATAAAGGGATTATGACTGGTGGGTGCCAAGGATGTCCTTGACAACGGACTTGAAGAGCTCAAGGTTCTTCCGCAGAAGTAAAAACCTCCGCTGGACTTAAAGCGGAACCTGGGGGAGGGCCTACAGAGGTCCCGTCGCAGGGTGGACAGTATGAGGGCGGATTTCGCGGAATTCCGTCTGGATGTTGAAGAAGTAGACCAACTAGGCACCGCTCATGAGGTGGGCGTCAGGTCTCTGATGAGAAAAAAGAG
>BLSH010349343.1:174364-187488 GCA_018402905.1 Glandirana rugosa | reverse complement strand
GGAGAATCGAATAACTGGGTAACTGGACGCCCAGGGGGGAGGGAGGGGGGGGACGTGCCGGGATGAACGGGGGGAGGAGGGGCGAGGAGGGGGGGGAGGGGGGGGGAAGGGGGGAGAGAGAGAGGAGGGGAAGAGGGAGAGGGGGGGAGGGGGGGAAGGAGGGGGGGGCAGAGGGGTGGGGAGGGGAGGAAAGAGGGGGGGGTGGGGGGGAGGGGGAGGGGAGGGGGGGGAGGAAGGGAGGGGGCGGGCCGGCCTAGCGGAAGCCGGGGGGACGGCACCGCGGAGCCAGGATCACAGCGAGTAGGGTGATGTGGGGAACATACTGCAACATAGTCACACATACCTGGAAGAGAACGTGGGGTTAAAAAAAAGCGACAATAGTATACATCATAAGAACTGCAGCATGTAGCCACCATGGAGCTGCCCGGACATTGACGGTCGTGCGGCAGACGGCCAGGCAGAGAGCACACGAAGACCGCGGCGCTCTCCACCCGGCCGCCCCCCGGGACCCAACCCCACTCCCGACAACAGAGACATGAAACGGCAAAACTCAGCTGCAGAACAGCGCCCGACACCCCCGGACCCCCCCCACCCACAAGTCCCACAACGGCACTGCGGAGCAGGGAGCACATCCCCCGGGGTAGTTCCAACCGGGCAGGTGAGCGAGCAGGGTGAGGGTGCCAAGGGCAACCAAGTTCCAGGCATACGAAGGCCCCCCAATCCCCCGAGGACGTCCATCGTCCGGTGCAGCCAGGGCAGCAGGGAAACAAAAAGCAAAACATAACCGGGGGTAGGAAACAACCAAGGCCAGCGGATCAGCGTGTATATACCCGTGTCCAGGGGGGGGGAGGAGGGGGAGGATGAGGTGGGCAACCCAAGCAACCCGGCCAGTCAATTGTGGGGTATGTTTGGGGAGAGCCCCGAGTCCCCCGGGGGGAGGCCATCGCGCACCAGCGTGCGCCCCTCCAGGCATCAGTCTACAGGATCAGTCACAGGGTGCACTCGGCCTCCGCCGCAGGGTGCGGATGCAGGGATGGAGGTGGAGGGAGAGGGGGGGGGGACTCCGAACAGGGACACGGGGCCAGGTCAGGGGTTTCCATCTTACCAATCCCCCTGGTCGGGCACAGTACGCTACATCTCTGCCGCTGTGGGATGAGGTCTTCGCGGCTCTCTGCTGGAGGTTCTGGAGCGCGGGCGTCTAAGGCGCTGTGGTCTCGGTGCCGGCGGGCCAGGGCCATCTAGGGTCAACAAGTAAGCGTGCCAGTCTGGGACGGGGATAGGGGGTTTGTTCAGTAGTCTGAAGAGTTCTGGCAGCTGCTCCGGTGACCGTAAGAAGAAATCTGAGCCCTGGTGCTTGATGATAACATGGAAAGGGTGGCCCCATCTGTATGTGGCTCCAGATTCCCTGATGAGCTCCAGGAGGGGTCTGAGCATCCCCCTCATAGCGCGGGTGTGCCTCGAGATGTCCGGATAAATGTTGATCGAGGCTCCATCAAAGTCAATAGGCCCTTTCTCCCATACCCGCCTGAGAATCTCCTCCTTGATGGCAAAAAAGTGAACTCGGCAGAGTACATCTCGTGGCAGGGTTCTGGAGTCCGGGGCCTGGGATGAGCGCGGGGGCCCCCGCGCGCCCGATACTCTGTGCACCCGGTCTAGCTCCAACTCGGCATCCGCGGGCTTGTCTAGGGCCTGGTTTAAGATAGCAGTCACCGTTGCACGTAGGTCAGGGCCCATCGTGGCCTCCGGGATCCCACGGAGGCGAAGATTATTCCTTCGGCTCCTATTTTCGCCGTCATCCAGACGAAGTTGTATCTCAATGAGGTGGCGACGAATATCCACATGTTCGCGCTCCAGGGCCGAGACCCGGGCCTCTGTTGCAGTAGCGGATGTTTCCAGGTCCGACACTTTTTCCTCCACCGTGTCAACCCGCTGTCCTAAGTCGCGCAGCTCTCCAGTGAGGGCCGTGACTATGGATGCCGCCATTTCCTGGAGGTCCCGTTTGGTGGGGAGGGTAGACACTAGGCCCCTGAGACACCCCTCTCCATGTCCCGCAGAACCGCCGGAGCAGCACTGATCCTGACGCTCATGATGTTCGTCCTCCTCCGCGAGGACGGGAGAAGCTATCGGAGAAGGTCTCCGTGGTGCGGGGACAGTGTCACCGGCTGGTGCCGTCTCACTGGGGACACCTTTCTTGGTGGAAGCAGGTCCCTGAAGAGCGCGTGGCGGCGCCATCTTGGCCCCCGGGTCCGGCGTCGGAGTAGAGCTGTGCCGAAGGAAATAGTGTGTGATTTCAGGGCCTCTCGGCTCCCCAGGCACCTGCGAACTCCTCCGATCCCCCGGCATGAAAAGATTAGGTGGGTTTTGTCGGCTTTTTGGGGTTGTTTAGCCTCCAGCCATGCAGAGCTCCGCAGCGTGCGTCCTCACTCCTCCATAGCCAAACCACGCCCCCCTATTTATTTATTTTTAAGCAGCACAGTCATCTTACTAACAATTCACAGGTTGTAACACCTATACAACACTATATAATTCATTATAAAAGTTGCCACAAAGTCCCCCTAGTGTTCAAGCAGGAGGACATACAGGGAAGCGCCAACTGCCTTTCTTTCTTTTTTATATATTATTCCCTCCCTCGGGAGGTTCAGACAGGGCAGCTCCCTCATATAACCATATCTTTACCATAGCGCGGAGTTTTTGTGTTTATATAAATGCTCCATAAAAGACAGCTAGGTACAGCAGATGTTAACGCGTTTCAGCAATAACGGCCTTGCTCACAACAGTGTGTAAGGAGTTGCGGATCATCTTCTACTAATTATTGTGTTGGTAGTTAAGTGGCTGCATATCCTTCACCCGACAGCTCAGAAGGAATCTTGCACAATTTGGGCTAGTAGCACCTTTTTCTTTCTCTCTTATGGACCATTTTTCTTTAGAGTGCAGGTGTAAGTAGACTATGGATGTGAAAGTATATATAATTATATATATATATTTCCTAACAAGCAGTAAAAGAGCTTTAGTGTAGAAATAAAGACACTATTTTTTCATTTTGGATAGAGTGTGGGAGGATTAAAACCCCTGTCAGGTTTTTTTTGCCATCTGTGTCTTATTAGGGAGATTTTCCTTTACTTCCTGTTTCATGGCCAAAGCAGGAAGTGATGGGAAATCCCTCCAAAATGAGGAGATATATGGTTGCCACCAGAACTAGTCTCCCTAATGGAAGTTTTCCCCTCTATTACTGTTCTGGGGACAACCCAACATTTGGGATTTTCTTCCACTTTCTCTTTTGATGATAATGGTAAACAGGGCAAATAGAGAGCGTGAATCTCCCTAACAGGGACACAGAGAGCAATAAAGACCTAACAGGAGTTCTAATTCCTCACTACTCTAACTAAGACAAAAAAAAACTTTAGTTTACTTTAAAGCAAACTATCCCTAACCTCTTCAGCTGCTTTCACTGAAAAGTAATTCTCAAAGATCATAACATAGACTCTAAAGTTGGCTTTCAGTCAATTTCGAACAACTTAGCAACACCTGCTGTGTGTATTAGAAGGCTGAGAAGCGGCCGAGATTCTGCTGTCCATGAAAATTAAGAGGAAAACAATTGTTTTCTATGTGTTTGCTTGTGTGTATTCCGGTACTCTACTTGTGTGCTGAGATTACTGCACTCCTACACATGTGCAGTAGTGACATCATCTTACACCTGCCAATCAAGATGGCACCTGAAGAAGCCAGGGAGAAGATTCCAGCAAAGACAAGGGCTCTCATGGGCTTTAGACAGTTGGTAGTTAGGTAAGTATTTCCTTTCATTCTACTTTAAGTGGCTCTATTGTGACCTTTAAAGAAAAGTTTAAAAATGGCACATGTATTTCTAGGCCTGATGTAAGTCAATAGTTATTAATATAATGTATACACACACATTCATTCCTAGATAAGTATTGTGGCCTTGCAGGAGCTATTTTTCTTTTGTGGTTACAATGACTGCTTTGAGTCACTTCATAGGAATGAAAAAAGCCTGTATGAATTTTTCTTACAGAAATGTTGCAATAATAACTTTTCATCTTCATAAATACAGCATAGAGAAATCAGTAATGCATGAAAAAAGAATACTGGAGATCAGCTCTATGTAAGTGGCGACATTGGAAAAAAAATAAAATATTTAGAAAGGAAAGGTCCTTTAAAAGAAAACATGAAGATGTGAAAAAATGTCACTTTAATTTTGACTTCACACCTTTACACACTGGCCCCATAGTCAGCTTTTTTACTGCAATCTAAGGGATAATTTAGGAAGCTTTCTCCTCACTGCTGCAATTGTTTTACCAGTCCAGAAATGAGAAGAAACCTCCAATACAGAAATAAAGTGCTTTTTGTTTTAGAAGAGTAGGGGAAAGGGAAAGCTGTATTGCTGTATCTGTTGCAGTTATTTCGATTTGGATAGAATGGGGAAGGATAAGAACCCCTGTTGGAGTTTTTGGTGGAAATACATTTTAACCCTTTTGCTGAGAGGTCAGTATGCCGTACAGACATACAGCACTGCTTGTACAAACAAAAAAGCAACTGCTCTAACCTATAACTAGCCTAAACAACAAGGAGCACATGGAAGGGCAATGCATGTCAAATAGTGTCTGGCGAACAGTTTGAGCTGAGCTCGAACATTGCCTGCCTGCCTGTTCAGCAAACACCCAAATTTGGGGGTCGCCCAGAGGGATGTTCACCCACAGAGTGCCCCACAATGCACTGCGTGCTTGACAGTGCATTCTAGGGCCTTAATTGGATGAAGCCTGCAAGGCTTCACCAATTAGCACTGTCAGAGCCCTGACTGGACAAAGTGATGATGACTTTCTTCAATCATGGATCAGTGCTCATAGTCCCACCTCACACTATAAAATGTATCTTCCCATAGAAAGCTTTGCATTGTGTTGGAGTGGAGATAGATAGAGCAGGGCTTGGTTTGCTACTAGCAAGTTAATGTGTTCACTTATTGTGACTCTGAGTGTAGAGTGTTAGTGCAGTGTTAGTATAGTGTGTGGGTATAGTGTGTCAGTATAGTGTAGTGCCGTGCTTAACACAGCATTACATAACATTTAGTGCTGTATACCCTTTTTTGTGTCTTTTATTTTTGTCCCCTGCCTGCCTCCCTTTTTTTAAATTGACAGCTGCAGTTTTTCTGGCTGCGATGCTGGTGTTCCCCCTTTTTTATTTTTTTTATAGTTTTTTTCATTTCTGTCAGTGTCAGTCCTCAATTTAAAGTACACCAAACACCACTTTTCATTCAAAAAAGTGCATCCGATCACACGTTTCCCAGTTTTTATTACATTTTGTCAATAAGCCCCCCCCATCATGTCTAGGAGGCAAACAAGGAGAGGCAGAAGTTTCCATGCCACTAGGAGGGGGCCAGCAGCATCTGTGTCCACAGGTAAAGGTGGACCTGGTCCGTACTCAGGCAGGGTACCTTTGTGTCTGTTTAGTGATGTTGCCCCTGCTATCCAGCCACAGCATGCAGAGAAGGTGGTGGACTGGCTTACTAAATCCTCCTCATTCTCTATGACCCCAGCTGAGACTAGTGCGCAGTGCACTGCAGCTGCCAGAATGGCTTATTCTGCCCCCTTGTCCACAGCTACTCCTGTCATAGCCGCAGCATCATGCATGGAGGAGTCAGCTGAATTATTTGAACACAGCGTCAGCCACTTGCTTCTTGAGGATGCAGTGGCATTACTTGATTCTGATGTCAGTTCTGAGATAGAGGAAGGGAGTAACATGAGCCTACAGAGAGTGGAGAACACTCATAAATAACTAATTGTCAGTCATGTTCCCCCAGCTGCAGCTTATTATCAAGTTGGCTTCAGTGTTGATGAGGATGGAGGGGATGATGATGATGAAGTCACTGATGCGACTTGTTGTGCTAGGAAATCAAATTAATAATAAGTCTATAAAAGTGCAGTGCTCCTTTAAATGTGCAAATATAGAAGAAGTGGCCACTGAAGACAAGCATTGGTTGGAAACGCGTTGGGTGGAGCGGTTTATTGGACGCCATGTCATTGCACCTTGCACTAGCCACGGTGACATTTGCATGTATCATTGGATGGGGTGAGTGGCTGTGCATCCCCTAAGAGATAACTGGTTGAGAGTCCTGGGCTCAGAGGATATCAAAGACACTGTCTGGATTCATCTATCTGCTAAAGTGGGCTACATGTTGCATAGCTTTATATTCCCTCTGGTGAGTGTGCATTCTATGTGGGGAAGGCAGAGTGACACATGGATTCATCGGTGTTTGTTATTCTCATGGGTAATTTATTTTACTGTTCCACTGAATATTCACTAAATACTACACTATAAAATGTTTCTGTTTACAACGCTGGTACTGGTTTGCATGTGATTTGTAGGAAGTGACAGCGTATGACTCCAGACAGAAACTTACATGAAGAATTATATCTGCATATTATTGCATTAAGTGTGTGAGCTGTTCTCTTGATTGAGACTTTTATCTGGTGAGTGTCTGGTGAGTGCCACTTCTACTATTATCTCACATTTAAAAGAGCACTGCACTTTTATGGACTGTTAATATTGACTACCTTACTTTCATATTATTAATTTCAGAAAAATATATGGTTTGTGGGGTCGCAAACTCTGAAATCTGTAAGGGAAAAATAAAAACGCAATAGAAAACTTGCAAAAATGGTCTGGCCACCTGAGTTTAACCACTTCAATACCCGACACTTTTATCCCATTCCTGCCCAGGCCAATTTTCAGCTTTCTGTGCTGTCACACTTGTGCAAATAACAATTGTGCGGTCATGCAACACTGTATGCAAACTTTATTTTTTATCATTTTTATCACATAACTAAAGCTTTCTTTTGGTAGTATTTAATCACCACTGGGTTTTTTTGCTAAATAAAACGAAAAAGACTGAAAATTTAGAAAAAAAATAGTTTTTCTTAATTTCTGTTATATAATTTTGTAAATAAATAATTGTTCTTCATAAATTTAGGCCAAAATGTATTCTGCTACATTTGTTTGTTGATAATAACCCAAATCCATGTATAATGTTTAGTCTGTAGGAAAGGCCCAAAAATGTCAGGAAAGTACAAATATCCCCCAAATGACCACAATGATCCCCCATTTTTTTTGGAAAGTAGACAGTCCAATGTATTCAGTAAGAGGCATGGTGAATTTTTTGAAGTTGTCATTTTTTATAATAATTTTTTGAAAAATTAATAGTTTAATTTTTTTTTTACATACTGTCATCAGTGCAGTACAGCGTCATCACATAACTGGTGTGGCGGTGATCAGGGACACTCACTGGTGACAGTACAAGAAAGAAAAAACAATCATTTTTTTCATTTTTTTTTTTATATTACATTTTATCTCTTTTTTATGATTTTTTTAACACTGTTACCATAGTAACATTCTACTCTGGGGGGAAGTGATCAGTATTTTTTTTACACACATTACGATTGCTTATAGCAATGGATTTCATTGACATTGGCATGAAAGGAAGCCATCCAGCGTTTACAATTGTCACGTGATCTGCTGTGTTTGACATAATTTTGCTATAGGCCAGGCAGGAACTGGTTAAAAGTGGAGCACAGGGCCTGGCAGCGAAAAGGTTAATATGTGCTAAAAAAAATAAACTAGTGTCTCTTTTTTATTTCTGCCCGTGTCATAAGATAGCTATTCCACCTGTCAGGTCCTTTTGCTCACAAACTATTTTGCAAGAGAACACAGTTTCATGGTAACACCAAAACTAGAGGAAATCTGGCATTTTGAGTTAGAAGTTTTGTAATCACATGCAGTCAGAGAGTTATAGCCTGAAATTCATAAAGAGTGAATTGGAATTCCATTGCACTTCAACACCACAATTCCCAGTGCTTGAACAGATTCAAGTACACTGTTTTTTTTATTTTTCATCAGGTTCCCCTAATTTCATACCAGACTTGAAGGGCTTACACAATTCCTTTGTTTACATCCAGCTGGATATTCAAAGCAGTGTCAGTTGCCTGCTCCCTAGCACCCAGGAGCCTACCCTTCTTATCTGGCCACAATGCCTCTTGATACAGTGGATGTTGATCTATATGTTCAAATTATATATATTGTTATTGGTTATTATCTCTCTTGGTGGTCTTGAATAGGCAAAACATGGCTTTTGTCTTCTATAACTTCACTTTGTATTGAATGTGTTTAATTGTGTATTTTTTCTTATGCAAAAAAGACAAAACAGATTAAACATAACAACTAGGAGCCCTGAGCAGGAAGCTTTCACATTCAACAGTGGTAGTAATACCACTGCTAAATGTTTCATTTTACACTGCAACTGGAGAGTCGCTTGGCCAAACATCCATTTGTTCAACTGTTCAGATAGGAATCTTCATAGACTGTGTACACAGGTCTCTCTCATATTTATTTCCCTTCTGGTCTTATGCTCTTATAGCTATTTTCTCTTAGGATAGAATGATAAGGGGCCATAACATTCACACAGCAAAAGGCAACAAAAAGTAACTAACATAACACACAAAAAAAGCTCTAGGTATTATCTGTTACATTTGTGCAAATTATGGGACATTCATAGAGCACATTTTATCTTTTTCAATGTCTTTATTGTTTTCAAAAAGGGTATGACAGAGAGTGGGCCTCATGGGTTAAGAAGAACAATAGTATTAGTAGTAAGGCTGGTTGTACATCAAGATTATTTAACAATAAAACAACAAGATTAGTAGTGGTCGAGTATCAAGTCACCGAGCATAGATTGTGTATAAAAAGGTCTACCCTGACCTACCCATAGAGCACATGTTTTATACACAGACCCTTAAATGTAATACATTGAAATTTTGCAGCTCCTGGTGTCAATTAAAGGATAATGTCAATCCTAATGTCAGCCTAATTATAATTTGATAATTAAAAAAGAATACTCCTTCCCCTGGTGTCAGTGCATTCATAGTGACAATTTCTTTTACATGTAGAAATTTAAAGAGAATCAGTCACAACTGGACTTACGAAAGGAAATTAATATTCTATTTTAAGTTGTTGGTTTTGTCCAGACTTACTCATGAAAGATTTACTGTATGTTTACCCCTTTACTTAGGCTTGCTTACTATGTCTAGGACTAACATTTCAGGTCATTACAGAAGACAAGGGGGCACTTTCTATGTCTGGAGAAAAAGAGATTTAACCTCAACATACAGAAAGGCCTGTGAAAATGCGGAATAGAATCATCATGAACTAGTTTTGGCCAACTCAATAGACTGTTTTAAAAAAGAGCTGGATGAATTCCTAAATGCACAAAATACACTAAATTGTCAAAAGTATTGGGGTGCCTGCCTTTACAAGCACATAAACTTTAATGGCATCCCAGACATAGTCCATAGGGTTCAATAGGGAGTTGGCCCACCCTTTGCAGCTATAACAGTTTCAACTCTTCTGGGAAGGCTTTCCACAAGGTTTAGGAGTGTGTCTATGGGAATGCTTGAACATTCTTCCAGAAGCGCATTTGTGAGGTTAGACATCGATGTTGGACGAGTAAGCCTGGCTCGCAGTCTCCACTCTAATTCATCCCATAGGTGTTCTATTGGGTTGAGGTCAGGACTTTGTGCAGGTCATTCAAGTTTCTCAACCCCAAGATCACTCATCCGTGTTTTTATGGACCTTTCTTTGTGCACTGGTCCAAATCATTTGGTGGAGGAGGGATTATGGTTTGGGGTTGTTTTTCAGGGGTTGGGTTTTTGTTCCAGTGAAGGAAACTTAAGGTATCAGCATACCAAGACATTTTGGATAATTTCATGCTCCCACCTTTGTGGAAAGAGTTTGGGGATGGCTCCTTCCTGTTCCAACTTGACTGTGCACAAGTGCACAAAGGAAGATCTATAAAGACATGGATGAGCGAGTTTGGGTGGAGGAACTTGACTGTCCTGCACAGAGTCCTGACCTCAACCCCATAGAACACCTTTGGGTTGAATTAGAGTGTTGACTGTGAGCCAGGCCTTTTGGTCCAACATCGGTGCCTGACCTCAAAAATGCTCTTCTGGAAGAATGGTCAAACATTCCCATAGACACACTCCTAAACCTTGTGGACAGCCTTCCCAGAAGAGTTGGAGCTGTTATAGTTGCAAAAGTTGGGCCAACTCAATATTAAACCCTACGGACTAAGAGTGCATATCAGTACAATATAACAGACTGCTGTAGGTAAGAGTATCTTATACAAGTATATGACTGTCATTTGATACTGTTATGTGTTCCTGTGAGTTGGTAAACAGTGTGTGTGAGTTCTGGCAGTTGGATTGGTAGCAGCTATCACACTTTGGGTGAGCACTAACCCCTTGCGTTCAAGCACAATGAGCACTAACCCCTTGCATTCAAGCACAAGGCCAGGTTCATACTTGAGGTGCATTCCTGCATGCATATTAACCTCCCTGGCAGTCTGATTATGTCAATATTTTGAATGTCAAAGAGGTACATTGTTTTGCATGGAAATAATTTATTTTATATTGTAGGCCTGTAATTCTTAGGAATAACTCACTTAAACCTGTCCAAACCAGAGTCTAGTAGACATCCCAGGTATGATAGAGTTTTGAAACAAGAAATCATAAATTATAATATAATAAATAACTATAAATAATTGTAAAAAAAATAATATAATAATAATACATTTTATTCAATAATGTAATTAAATCAAAAACACTGAAATTTGATCAGTTGCAGAATTGTCACTGTGGTCACTGTCACGTACCTGACGGTGGAGTCTGTCTTGTGCAGGGAACAACCGCTCTTGCGCACCCGATTCAAGGACCCCTGGTAGTGGGGACAGAGGCCCAAGAGTGCGGGATGGCACGAGGGCTGGAGGGTCACCGATGACGTAGCGATGCTCCAGGAGACGTGCAGGTAGAAGGATGGTCGTTCAGGCTGGGTCGGCAACAGGCTGGCAGGAAGGTACAAAGGATCAGGCAAAAGAGTAGTCAAGTCCAAGCAAGGTTCGTTAACGGGCGGGCAGCAGAGGTACAAGGGAGCAGACAATCGGATGGTCGTGGGTAGCCGGGGTCGGTGCAGGTAGCAGACAGCAGGTCAGGACAAGCCGGGTCAACAGGAGGCAGAGCAATACGGGAACAGGTATCCAGAGCCGAGGCTTACAGGTCGGGAACGCTGTAGAGCGAGCAGCACTTGGTCTCAGAAGTCTCCAGGCTTAAATAGGCCCATTTGGCGCCGTTTTCCGGCGCGTGCGCGCGCACGCGGGCGCGCACGGGAGCGCGCGCACGCGCGCGAATGTGCGCACCACCGCGGAAATGACAGATTTTGGCCAGAAATGGTTCCTTTTCCTAACAGTCACTTTCAGTGTTTGATGACAAATTTCCCCACGAATCGGTATCACTCAATTCTGCAAGTGATTCTAATTCACTATCGCTGTTTTCTAGCTAGTCCAAAACCACTTTTGACATAGAAGGATGCTTTTTAGATGTCATGGACGTTCTTAAGCTTCCAGGCAGAAATAATGGCAGAAAGAATGGTAAAAGTGCAGGCAGGGCACTGGACAAAGCGCTAGGGACAAAACTGAGGTAAAATGATTTGATACAATAATGTAACCATAACAGATTACAGTGTATTGTGTGTGTTATGTTCTGTACTTTTTTGAAATTCCAGCCAGCTCTGCCCCCATGGGTCGTGATGCTCACAGGGAATGGAGCACGGAACTCTGATACATGGGGCGCAGGATCCGGCCGGAGGATAGAGTGGGAGGACACCACAGTATCGTAGGAACAAGGTAAGTGGATACTGCGGTGTAATTCCGAGTGTGGCTTGGGCTTACCACTTTTAGTACTGAAAATGAACCCCAAATTAACCCCAAGCCACACTCGGGATTACCTCTAGGGCCGAAGCATAATGCATGGTTTGTTGCAAGTTTGTTGCCATGTGTTTCCCCACACTGCAATACAGGGGTGTTGCCTATTGCATAGGGGTGGCATTTAAAAGCACCCCACATGTTACCACAGCACAACACTGTGAACCAGACCCTCAAGTACTAGGTTCAAAGAAAGTAAGTACAGCTTAATATGTGGGGAAATATACTTATTTCATACATAAGCCTGCAGAGTTATAATAATTTAAACCTTCATATTTAGAGACTTGCTTATATCCAATCATAGATAGTTCTTTTTAGTAAATATTACTACAGCTTAGAAAGCCTTGCTAGCTACAGGGGGCATGCATGACAGGTTAACTTGTCCTGTAAGTACACAGAAGCAGTTCAAAAAGTGTCACTGATATGTAAAGACTAGAGTTGAGCGAGCCCGGGCTGTAAAGTTCAGGTCCGTACCAAACTTGGTGGTGTCCGGGACCCGGACATTTCAAAAAAAGTCTGGGTTCAAGTTTGGGGTTCTGGTATTTGATTACACGTGTTGAATAGCTGCCAAGGGCAGCCAATCAACAAGTGTTTCACTGGTTTGCCCTTAGAAGCCATCACAGCCATGCCTACTAATGGCATGGTTGTGATTGGCCAGTGCATCATGTAACACAGCCTCTATAAGGGGCTGGAGTCACCGTGCTGCATGTTATATGCTCTCAGGATAGTTTAGGGAGAGGATGCTGCTGGCTCTGTGAGGGACAGATTGCAGATATTATAGAACATCTCATCCTGCATTACTGAACGATCTGATTGTGGACTAGGTAGAGATACTAGTACTGCTGCTTTGAGGGACAGATTGCAGACCTCATCCTGCTGCACAGAACGATCTGACTGGACTAGGTAGAGTCTGTTGCTTTAAGGGAAAGATTATTGCTCTAAAATCATCTCCAAGTTCTATAGGGAATGGTTCCAGCTGTTGCTTTAAGGGAAAGATTATTGTTCTAAAATCATCTCCAAGTTATATAGGGAGAGGTTCCAGCTGTTGCTTAGAGGGACAGTTTATTGTTCTAAAATCATCTCCAAGTTCTATAGGGAAAGTTTCATCCAGCCGCATAGAGAGCCATATTATTGTTCTAAAATCATCTCCAAGTTCTATAGGGAAAGTTTCATTCAGCCGCATAGAGAGCCATATTATTGTTCTAAAATCAATTTTAGAACAATAATATGGCTCTCTATGTGGCCGGAAGAAACTTTCCTTATAGAACTTGGAGATGATTTTAGAATACGCCGACCTACTTTGAAAGGG
>BLSH010349343.1:153183-165511 GCA_018402905.1 Glandirana rugosa | reverse complement strand
CTTCTCCCCCGTTTCCTTCTATATCTCTCTTTTTCCTCCCCTCCCCCCCTTCCCTTTTTTCTCTTTTCCCCCTTTTTTTTTCCTCGTTTAAGTTCTCCCAAAATGTCATATATTGTTGCTATGTTCAGTACTTCATTCAGTTTGGGCAGGATTTATTCTATATGAACAATTGTACATTTTTGATGTTTATCCTAGTCCTCTTGCACAGAGCGCATCACTACTTTGTAACCTTAAGGCATACGTGCTGGTTGTTCATTCTCTAATTGGTGTAAAAATGCACGCTCTGTTTACATACTACAATGGTACGCTACTGTCAATTTAACTCTACCCCATGGATTTTTAGGTCAAAGGACCCAGTTCCAAATCTTTGTGTACCCCCCCATTTAATATCCTCAGGCTTCCCTTGGCAACGCAGGTTTGCGCTGACCCCACCGCAGCTTGTTCCCTTTTGGGGCGTTGGGCATTAGTACTTGAACCCCGGAAGCCTCTGGACATTAATGTATTGTATTATAGCAGCCTTAGATATTGTACTGTGTGGCACTCCCTGCCTCATTATACCATGGAGATCTTACGGCCCACTCCAGTTTTATATGAGCAGCTCAGCACTCTAACCATCTGCATGCTCAAACTACATTTTTCTATTTGTTCAACTGCATCTCCCCCTCTTTATGACTTCTCCCCCCTACCCTCACCGCTAAATGTTTGATTGTTGTATCACTCATGCATGATGTGTATATTATTATACCTGTTAAACCAATAAAAACTTTGACAAAGTAAAAAAAAAAAAAAAAAAAAAAAATTAGCCGGGAGAACCCATATCACTGTTCTACAATCATCTGAAAACTGTGTGTGAAACTTAAACAATAACCGGGAGAAGCCATATCCCTGTTCTAAAATCATCTGAAAAATGTGTGTGACACTTAAACAATAGCTGGGAGAAGCCATATCCCTGTTCTAAAATCATCTGAAAACTGTGTGTGAAACTTAAACAATAGCCGGGAGAAGCCATATCCCTGTTCTAAAATCATCTGAAAACTGTGTGTGAAACTTAAACAATAGCAGGTAGAAGCCATATCAGCATGCAAAGCATGAGGGAAAAATCAGAACCATGTACTGGTGGGTAGGAATGACAAATCACTCCACCCAACCAGAAGGATAGTGATTAAATAGTGCACATGGTTGACATTCTGCATAAAAAAACATTGCCTAACTCCTTGTTTTGAAACTTGTTTGAGTATTGAAAATTTTATATAATATAGGTTTATCCATAGTCTGACATGTGGTCTCATCACAATTAAAGCTGTGTCATATATCTCAAATCTTATGCTATTCCGTGGCATAAAGCAGTAGATAAATGATGATAAATTAATTTTAAATGTAGTACATCACTATTAGTTCACACTACCAGTATAGCATGAGATAAGAGGAGGGGAAAAGAGAAGGAAAATTAGGGACAAAAGGAAAAATGCATAATATTTTAGACAATGATATTAGTGGACAAAGCAAGAAACAGACCACACCCATCCATTCTTTGCTTGTAAGTTATCAAACTTCAGACTTTTAGATTGCCATGCATAAGACATGATTTCCAACTTTAACAGCATTTTTTTGTAAGAGCCATTTTTCAAGGCAATCGTTTTCTCCAAGGGGTAGTAAGTGTTGAAATCATCTATTATATTTCCAATCCCAGGGTGCAAAGCGGATCTCTTTCACCTTGTAATATTGAGTTTGGCAGCCAATAGGCTGTGCATAATAATGGCTCTATAATCCTTTTTAAATCCCTTAATGCCAACATGTAATAGGATTAGTTCTATAGAGGGTCGTGTAAGATGAAAATATATCTCAAAAATTAAAACACTTATCTGCTCATAGAACTTAGTCATTTATGATATCAGAGATTATGAATCAGTGAACCTAAATTTCTACACATTTTTCTAACACATCTATGGAAAACATCTATGGAAAATAAGAATATCTTGTACAAGATATTATGAATATTTTCTGATATGGTTCCCAGTGGTGTGAGTAGTGCAAATTGGCAAAGGAATTTTATATTGAATGTTTTCATTTAGTGATCCAAAACTACCATTACCATTTGAGCACTGTGTGAGCATTGTGTGAATATTGTTCTACAGTACCTTGGGACAGGTTATAAAATAGCCGAGATCCCCTTACAACGGAAGTTGGAATTTTCTAGGAATTTATAAACTGTGGAGTTTACAGTGCATGGCAACTCAAAAGATCTTTTAGTTAGCAAGTGGTAAATTTTAAGATCCATGTATTCATCAGTAGTTGGAAGTTTGAATTTGTGGCATAGAATCGGGATGGATCTCAATCCACCTTTGCTATATAAACCTATAGTGGTATTTCTACCTAGTCATCTGGAATAAAGAAGATCAAACACTCTAGTGGGAGTTGAATATTTTGAGATGAACTAGAGAAAAGCAGACATAACTCTGCAGCTGCCTATGCTTCTATAGTAGCTTGTATAGGAGGAAACCATTGGGTGTCAACCAGTATTTAATCTGGTCCAACAGGGCTGCTTCATAGTAAGAATACGAATGAGGGAAGCCCAATTTATCTACATTTTCATGTTTAGAAAAAATTACAACTCCGCATTCTGCCCTTCCTATAATTCCCTACTTAGTGATTAAAGCATTTTTGGGAAGTATTAAAAAAGACCTGGACAGCAGGACAAATAAAGTATGAAAGCAATAGCACCTTTGCAGAACAATCATTTTAAAAGCCACAATTCTACCCTGCAGTTTTAAGTTTTGCGGGGATTATCTAAGAATAAAATAGTTAAAGTTATACATATAAAATTTCTTAGTAAGCAAATGGATTACAAAATACTTTATACATTTAGGTACCCACCCACATGTATATTGTAAATGAAAAATTATTTTCAACAGGAGGGAAATATTTATGATCAATATTTACTTTGTTAAAGTGTTACTAAACCCACAACAGTAAAATCTGTCTGTATATGCAGCATGCTTCTTTAACTCACTGTGGAACTTAAGGGGTTAATCCTTTGTATTGTGTAAAATGGCTCTTTTATCCTGTATGCACAGATCCTCCCCCTCCTGCAGGGTCTCTCTTGGCAAGGCCAGATAAGACACAGTCAGAGTAGTAAGGCTGCATATGCTCAGTTTAGTCTTTATTGCTGGAGAGAACATTTTCTTGTTGAGCTGAGCCTTTAGGTCACATGATATTGACATAACACATGTGGGCATGTATACAGACCCTAAATCAGCAAACAATCCTATTTAATGATCCCATTCTTCCACTGTGATCCCTTTAACCCTTTCGCTGCCGAGCCGTTTTTGAATTTTTTTCACACATTTTTAAAACATTTTAGGCCTGAAGATTACACAAACCCCCCCAACATGATATATTTTCTGAAAACAGACACCCTAGAGCAGTGGTTCTCAACTCCAGTCCTCAGGACCCACCAACAGGCCAGATTTTAAGTATTATCTTTGGGAGATGCAGACTAGAACACTGCAATCACTGAGCAGCAAATGATATCACCTGTGATGTATTTCAGTTATACTGTTTGAGTTGAGAACCACTGCCCTAGAGAATAAAATAGTGGAAGTTCCAATTTTTTATATCACATGATATTACCGCAAAGGTCTTGGAAACGCAATATTTCAGTAAAAAACACACACATTTAATAAAACTGAATTTTAGGGCAAACAAATGCCATAAATTACCCAAATTTTTTGGTAAAATATAAAAGATGATATTTCCCGGAGTAAATAGATACCCAATATGCCAAACCTTAATTTTTTGTGCACCCCGTGAAATGGCGTCAAACTTCAGTAACCTATATTTTCTGTAGGTGACCCTTCAGAAGCCCCCTATAGGTATCCGTTTAGCGTTACGAAGGAGGCCTTGTGTTAGAATTATTGTTCTTACTCCAGCACGCGGTGATATGTTACATGTATATCGCAATCTACGTTTTCACGTGTAGGTGCCCCCCATGCATGCATTTATGTTTGTGCGTGTGTATATGTGGGGGGACTCAACATTTTTTGGGGTGTTTATGTGTTTCGGTGTAACTTTCTTTTTTGCAAAAAAACATTTTTCTTTTACTTAACTTTTTTTTTTCATCACATGGGGACAAAAAGTCCCCTATGTGATGTTTTTTGGTGACAGGATCTCTTCTCTTTATTGAGATATGCAGGGTCTAAAAGAGCCTACATGTCTCCCCTGTGTTGCACTAAATGTTTTTCAATGCAGCTTGCATTGCAAAACATTATTATCTGGCTGATATAGCCGGGGACATGGAGAGCTTGACCCGGAAGTGACATCAGAGACGTCGCTTTCTGGGTCACTGCAAGAAGGGGAGGAGAGTGGACGTGTATCCGCTCTTCTCCTTACCCCCCAGCCACCGCAACTGCCATGGAGCTCCCGGGCCTGCAGATGAGCCCGGTAAGCATGGTGGGAGCCGCCAAAACGCTCTCCCCTGACAGGCAGGAGGATTGTGTGTAATACCCCCCGCCGTTAGGTCCATATGTCGTACAGACCTGGCAGCGAAAAGGTTACTGGTTAAATTTATTCTAATACTTCCTTTGCCACTGGTTTCATAACCATCAAGCCTTAATTGTACATATGCAGTGAGTGCAATATGTTTTTAACCCTTTGTTTTAAATACATTTCTACACTTAGATGTTTACGTTAGCATACTCAAGACCTATTGACTGAGGAGCAGCATCCATCTACGAGACCATTTCCTTATTTCATTGTAGTATACACCACAGCGATCTCCACTAGCATCTGGGTCCTTTGCCAAGTGTCTATCTTGCTCTTTTGTGAACACAGGATATCACCAGCATGCATTAATGCCATTCAGAGATAGGTTTGCATTTGCATTGCAGTAAAGCAAGTATTCTCTGGTTGGACAAGGTGAAGAGGTGGGGTGGTGACCAAGGTGGACCAATGTAACTATGTAAAAATATCCATACCTGGATATCTTCTTTAACATCATTTTGCAAACTATACCCGACTGGGTGCAAAGATAGTGTGAAAAATCTCTGTTCTAGCATTTTAGCATATATTTGTTTCTGAGTTTAAGAGTGGGATGGCCTACCGTTGTTTGCTGATGTGGCAATTTATCCAGTTCTGAATTAGTGATGACAGTGGCCTAAAGCTCCCATAGAAGCAGCACTGTTAAACACAGTGGCAAGGTGGGGAACCAATATGTCTTGGCAATAATGGTAATATTCATTAGGAAGTTCATCTCCCACTTCACCCCATCTACCCCGCTTTATTTTTATGCAGAGATTTTGTGGTTTGACAGGTTTCTAAACAGTAATAGGTAACTCAAGGTTCAGCAGCTGTTGATGTGAGATTTTTGGCAGATGGACTGTTGCACATTTAAATCATCTTTTATATTATATAGAAAATAACAGTAAGAGCTAAATTAAATTGGGGATCTATCATGTATTTATTTTACTAGATTTATAAAGGTAAGTATTCTAGTCTTAGCTTGCTGATCATCCTTGCAGGTTAGGAACCCACCTTATTACACATTGACTAGTGGTTCATTTTTAAGATTAAAATCATAATCTTACAGTAATATTGATCTAAGGTCTTGTCTATGTCGTGATAATTCACTTGAGGAAGGGGTTTTCACTCTGAAACATTGTGATTCCCACCTCTGCCTGATTTTGAGTATCCGCATGTCAGCTGAAGGTTTTTTTCTGGTATCTATCCATCTGTATTGATGTTTGGTTATTGCTGTACTATTCACCTGAATCTCCTCCCTGTTCTAATGAAAATGCATATGTTGCTTGTAGTTGAGAGTTTGTCTTTGTCTAGATAGAGGAACCATGAGAAGATCTTGTGTGTGTACTGTTTTGTCTGTATATTTTGCTTTCTTTCATAAATACATGAAAATTAAAATGTTACCTGTTTGGAGTTCTGCCTATTAGTTAGTTATAGATTATTATTCCTGGGTCTTTTTTGAGGAAGCACAATATATGGTTCCAGCACCCGAATTTGTGCAATGAACCCTTTATTTACTGATGTTGTGATTGGGATGAGTATTAGTTTACCTCTTGTTTTACTAATTTTCAGCTGTTGAATAATCACTCTCCACAGACAGTTCAACTCTCCAAGAGCACATGGCACTTTAATGCACCGTTGTTTTACTTGTCAAAATGCAATAAATGGATGTTTACTGGCCATATTGGAGCACCCTCTAAGTGGTGTCACTCTGTGTTGACTGCCCCACTTAGTACATGTGATTTATTACTTATTTAAAACATATCTAAGCACAAGAATAAACATTTTATGTATTACAGTTTGCCAGTCCGTAGATGTGGTGCCTGAATTCATTGTCATTTTTCTAAGAACATTTTCAGGAAGCACAGGAAATTCTATTGATCTTGACAGAAATGCAGTGTCCTTGTCACATCCTGTGACCTTAATTGAAATCACAAATAATGTTATATTCCATTTGTAAACTACTAATCCTCCCCATGTAATGGGGATGAATAGAATATATGTTTAAAGTACAGCCAGGGTGACAAACAAGGCTCCAAATATTGTTATAGTGGAGTGAGTGTAACCATTCTAGTACAGAAAGTGTGTTATTCACCGGGTAGGAATACATATAACAAAAGCCTGAAAAAAGAAAACTAATTCAACAACAACGTCTAGGGATGAGAATAAGGAAAGCTGCAAGCTTGTTTAGAACATATGATAAACTGAGATATATCACTAATACTTCTGGTAATTTTCAATTAGCATCACATGCAAGTTTTCCTATACTCGTTTTAAAGGAATTAAGCACTTACACCTGAAGTTGAGTATTAATTACAGAAGTACTAAAGCTCAGTTTACAAATCTTTAGCAAATCAAAGCCATTATATGTACTTTATTTTGTGCTCCTTGAAACCTAATCAATTTCTGTTCAGTGTCTACCATCCCCACTACTTTTAATCTCCTATTGATGTTTATTATACCCTTTCTAATGTCTGACCTATCTTTTTGTCTCTTTTCTTTCACCTCACAAGTTGAACCTTCTTATGTGTCTTTTATTTGCTGTGTGCTGCTAACAACCATACTGAAAGACACTGGGTTTTTTCTTTTAAGATAAATTCAGTGCAATCAGCCTGCATTGATTTTACCGCAGGTTGGCAGCCAAGAAACATTTTTAGAAATAATCTTTCATTCTGTTTGCCTGTTTCCTCTTTCTTTGCTAACCTTACCTGAAAGCAATTCCCTATTCCCATATACACGTGAAGAAAATTGTCAGCATATTTATTATAATGGTTTGAATCTTAATTGTATGTCTTTGTTCTACCTGCTGACAAATTATAATAATGGAGAGTGTTTGACATGTTTTTCAGTGGTATTGATTTGAAAGGTGACTTTGTTTCATTTTGCTGTAACCTCTCTATGAGTTAAAGAAATTGCCTGTCAAAGGTATGAGAAATATATGCAGTTGGGCATAGGGTTACGTTCATATAAGGAATTTAAGATTTTCATGAATCAACCTCAACTCTGTAAATCTAATCAAATAAATAAAACTGATGCTTGTTATGGATAGAATATAGAGACAAACAGCTGCATACACAGATCTTGTGACAGAGAGGATAATGATCATTTCTTAAACCCATCTACAAAGGAAAACATACAATTTCACCCCCTTACCCCTCCTGCACTTTTTTAATAGCCGGTGAAGTAATTCTGTACTCATTTAAGTCTGCTATCAATGTCCCTCCCAGGTGCCTTTACCTGGTGTGGCAGGCCATTAATCCAGTATGGCAAATGTGTCTGTGCCAGACAGTCCTGGCTGTAAGCCTCACACCAATGTCATCACTTCAGTCTATCTTCTAAATCCTAAGGCTCCTTTTACATGGAACAGAGTCTTTGATGACCAGCAAAGAATCCATGAGCAGATCTGCTGAATTGAAGCTGAACGAGACAGATGTAATTTTTATTTACATCTGTGCTCATTCAGGTTGTGCTCAGCAGACATGGGTGGACCCGTGACAGTTCCATGGACAGTCGGGTGTAAATGAACTATGTTGTCCATTTACATTAGGCTACCTCCAATGATACATGTTTATGGTCCCAAAAAATAGAAAAGGATACAGTCTGTTTTTATTTTTTTCCAGATCTAGATGGACACAAGTCCTTTTACATCCAACTGTCCATAGAGCTGCATGGAGATTCCAATCAGGACCACATGAAAAACTGTCAGGCAGACCTGATCAGAATGCCCCTGTGAAAGGGGCCTAAGAGGAACCCACAACTGGGCAACCAATGGGAAGTGTCCACGTCAGATAGGTGGTGATATAGACATCAGAAGAGAGACCTCTTGTGCTTAAAAGAAAGGCGAAGGCTGGGGACTGGAATGTCATATGACTAGGGATTTTAGGTAAGTAATAGCAGCATTTAGGTAGGAACTTTTATTTAATATGTCAGCAATTATTGTGGGGGGGAGTGGAGGTAAGGGTGAGTGAGTGGGAGAAGTAGTCTAGAGAGTTGCTTTACACAGTTATCAGGCTGGAGGTAGAGAGGTGGCAGAGGAGGACCCAAGGCTTATTTGCTGAACAATGAAAAAAGTGTATCACCTGTCTGGCTGTGCAGGGTCCCAGAAGTTTGATACATAACAAGAATGGAAGAAACTGCAAACATATGTGTCATAACTATTTATTAAGCTATATGCCTGAAATTTCATTTTAATACATTTGTGGTGGTTTAAATTATGATTTAGCAAAATACACATTCAAAATATATTACTTTTTAAAATGAGTTCTGTATAGTTTGAAAACTATATTTCGCATAATGAAAAACTAATAAACAGAATCTTAATGTATACTGCCATTGGCCCATTTCTTCTTGTGGAGTCAGGTTTCTCCTGCTTCGCTCTGCCTTTTAATAAGTATAAGATAACGGATTCATTTTCATTTTCAGATTTAATGCACTTTTATAATTAGCCGCTCCAGCAACCAGGTGATTGAGGCAGCCAATCCTAAAGACTAATGAGGAGAATTGTGTGCTATATAGCTTTGTAAGTACATTGTAAGTGCTATTTCTCTATTGGTATTTCAGTAAGTACAGTATATTTCTACAGCTACTCTTGCTTTAGCTATGTGTTCAACGGAATGCGAGGTTAACGGAAGTTATAGGTTAAGTGTGAACAATACTGCAAAATGAGATCAGCAAGTTTTTTAGTTTTTTTTAAACTAAAGAACAAACATGAAATTACACAAAATACTTGCATTGCTGGACTGTGTAAAAAAAGTTGCTGTGGAGCTACATTGTGTATGTAGCCACTTTAAGGCTTAGTTCACACTATTGCAAGTTGGAAGCAGAGAATTTGCATGTCAGGAGATTGTGACCGGCTCTCTATGGAGCCATTTCACACATCTCCGGAGCGGCTCTGGAGTGAATTGCACTGGGGTCCTGTGCGTCTTCTGGACCATTTCAGGTCCGAATTCAGGCCAAAATTAGAGCTGAAATCAGACCCGAAACAGTGAACAGGGACGCACCAGACCCCTGCTGTGAGCCTCTCTGTGCTGCAGTGTGGACACAGCCTAAAGGTAGATTCACATATGTGCAAGTTTATATGATCTATGGTAATACATATTTTTTTCATTTTGCTCTTGTTTCTAGCTTTCTATTTTCTGATTTAACATTATGTATTTGTATAACCGTTTATTTTAATGTATGGCATTTTTTTAAAATATTTTACTGATTTAACAAATTTTATGTTAAATTATTAATGTTTAGAAAATGCTAATCATTGTTTCTTTCTTTGAAAAAAGAAAATATTAAATAAAACTTTGATTTGGCCAGAGTAATAGAAGATTGTGGTAGCTGTATTCACATTTTACAAACTTGTTAAATTAAAAATTGAAAACCCTAATTGGCAATTTGCTGAACTAAAGAATATTTCAAACAAAACAAACATCTACATTTGAATTGCTATATAAAACTTTTAGGTCTCCTTCCTTCTATAAAACAGTTGTAGAGGTATAATTAAAGGCATCTAGATGATAGTAACAGTTTATGTAGTTGCTTATGTATGTGGAATTGCTACATGTTATACTAATGAATAATAATTGGTAGTAATACTATGTAACTTCTTGAAGTCCAGGGCATTTTGATAATTTTTCATACGCATGTGAGAATCTCAATTTTATGCTATTAAAAAAACCCATCATTATAAAACAGTTATATATTATCGGACAACTGAGACCCTGAAAAATGAAATCGTGGCAGTGGCGATTTTTCATGTCATGATATTTGCACAACTGTTTATTACACGCATATTTTCAGGTAAATAAAAAACTAAAATACATTTTAGTGATAAAAACACACAAAGTATAATACCCAAATTGCTGGTAAAAAAAATAGGGCTTTGTCAAGTAAATAGACAAAAAACTTGTGTAGCCTTAAAATGGAGAAAATTGTCCATATGCAACTCTAAAAAAGATTTCCCACTCAATTTAGCATTAACAACTAATTATGGCTCTTAAAGCTCATTTGCATTTAAATGTGTGCACACAGGATGATGGGGGTGCTTTAAACATTTTACATTTTTTAGTATTTATTTTATTATAATTTCATTTTTTCTACCTTTTTGTACATTTTTTATCATTTGTACTCGGAATCTTCAGAACGAAATGATACAACCTATTGGAATGGACAGACCTGAAGTGTGCCGTGGTCATGAGGGTCAGTATGCCTTAAAGGGGGCACACCTGATATGGTTTGTGGTAAGAATTGTGAAAATAGAGGGCTAGGGAGGGTGGGGAAGCCGTTCCCATACGCCGCACCTTGAGTAGGAGAAGGCTGGGTTAAATAGCCCCCCAGACTCCTCCTACAAATACAGGCGGCCTGCGGCCGGCCTTAACATTTGTACTCGGAATCTTCAGAACGAAATGATACAACCTATTGGAATGGACAGACCTGAAGTGTGCCGTGGTCACGAGGGTCAGTATGCCTTAAAGGGGGCAAAAAGACACAGACAGGGTTAGGTAGACAAAGTGTTTTTTTTTTTTTTTTATTATTCCAAGAAAAATACAGACTAATCGACCAACCGAGTAAAAGCATTGGACATCTCAACAAAAGGTTCAGGTATGTATCTAACATAGCAGAATGACTTCCATCTGCCTAACTTGCGTATGACATGTGCGGGGACCCCTTGCTGAGAGGCCGCGGAGGCCACGCCAATCCTAAAGGAGTGGCCCGAAAATAACTTGGGGTTAGTCCCCAGCCTAGTTAGCAAAATGCGCACATGTTTGATGAACTGGCTAGTGGTGAGCGGGGAAACAGGAAACGGTAGTAAAGGACCATCTGTATCCCTCCCACTGAGTAGGACCAATAGGGCCTCTAGCACCTTGACTGGACACCAGGCTGTATTCATCTCAAAATACCTAATAACAGGGCCTCTGCCTGTTTGGCTGGTCTTACACTTATCTAAGTGTAAACTGAAGTGGCCCTGATGTCTAGTGAGATGCCTTAGCAGAATAGGGCGGGCCCGGGAACCTGAGACGGAAAACTCGCTTGGCCTGAGAAATCCATAGAAGGCTAAGTATATAGCAGCCTTGATGACAAGGCTGGCTTGTCTGCCGAAAGGTTCCGAGGAGAGCATGTCCGACATGTCGCGAAATAGCTGGCCTGTGATTGGCCGCCTGCTAACGGTAGGAGGTGGGCCACGCTTTTGTAAACCCTTGAAGATAGCTTTGATGGGGTGAGCAGAAAATAAAGATGGAACATCCGGATACTGCATAGACCTGAAATGCTGGATTCCTGCCACGTACGTTTTAATAATAGATACTGTTAGCTTCAAGTTAAAGTGGCAAAAGGAAATGAACGTCAATACGCAATCCACGCTGAATCGATCTGCGTGAGGGAATTGTACCAAAAAGGAGAGAAACGCTTGCCAAGCTGAGTCGTACGCTTTCCTGGTATTATCTGCTAAGGACGAAGTGACCAGCTCCCTGGCCCCTGCCTATGGTCCTTTCGCATGCTGAGTCGAACCGTTCGCAAAGAGAGGAAAAACCATGTTAAGGGAGTGCGTCTAGCTAAGTCGCACCTAACGCATAACTGCAAGTAAAGGAAAACGGTGAAATTGAACTTCGATTGTCATAGATAATAATTTTGCATGCACCGTCCTTAGGTCGTAAAGTCCAGATACGTCATAGGCCTACAAGGTAGAAATAAAAGACGAGTGGGGTAGTTTCGATAGAAGTTCCCAAATGTTTTCGCACCGGGTGGAGGATGGCAATCGTCCGCCGGTTAGTGTCCGGTCGATAAAGCGCTGTACAGCCTGTACGAGAGGAGCCTTGGAAAGCCG